>BHFT01016412.1:0-29353 GCA_004320025.1 Laticauda laticaudata
CCCCCCCCCCCCCCCCCAACAATCTGGGTCCTCATTTGACAGACCTGGGAAGGATGGAAGGCCAAGTCAACCATGAACTGGTAAGACTCAAACTCCAGACTGTGAGCAGAGTCAGCCTGCAATCCTCATTCTAACCACGGCACCAGCAGCAACAATTCTAGTCCTGATCGTAGTCGTAAGTCGCTAGGCGTCGTGCCCATCCCTCTCTCCTCTCCCCTCACTTTGAAGAGCAATTTAACCCCACTCAAAAGCCAGCAGAATGGTCCAGGGTCTCCCATGTGAGCAGGGGGTTGGACTAGAAGACATCCAAGGTCCCTTCTGACCCTGTTATTCAGGTCTCTCTCAGCTTGCCGGCGCTCAGCCTGACTCACCTGTGCCGTGAGGATGAGCTCGGTGATGATGTGACCTGCATGCTGGCATCGGTCAGGGAGACCCATGACCTGGGCAATTCTTTCTGGGCTGATACCATCATCTGGAGAAGAAAGCGAGGGAAGAATCCAGTGAAGCAACAACAGAAGGAAGGCAGAGAGAGAGAGAGAGAGAGAGACAGAGACAGAGACAGAGACAGAAAAAAACAAAAGGTTCATGGCGATTTAATCTACAGCAGGGGTTGTTCTGACTAAGACTTCCCAAGACCGTAATTAAGCCCACGCTTAGTTAAAACAGCTCTTGTTTTATTTCTGCACTGGAAATTATGTTCATTCCCAGCCGGTAATGAGTCCCAAACAATCCCTCAAGATAAGCATCCACCTTTCTCTCCTTTGAATGGCTGCCAACAACTAGAGTGCCAAATGCATTATAAAAATCCAACCAAAGTACAAAGTCCACACAGAGCTTTGAGATTTAATCCGAAAGAATGAATGATTTTGCTTCCTGCAAAGGTTTCATCACCTTGGCCTGTCCTTTATTCTTTATGGGAAGAGCAATCATTTCCAAGCCTTGCTTCCGAGTCACCCCTTTTGTCTTAACTGCTCTTGCTTCTGGCATCTCTGTGCAAATGCGCACTGGGAACAGGCTCCCCCTGTTCCTCTGCCTTGCTGCTGTCAGATTCTGGAGGTTCCAGAATCAGTACCCCACTCCCAGACGGTCCTGGCCCCATCTCTGCATTGGATGCAGGACCCTCGTCCGAGTCCTCCCCAGACTCCTGGACTGGTCCCCGTTCTTCCTCACTGTCCAATTCTGCTGCCGTCAAACCATAACAGGGGTCTCTAAGCTCAGTCACTTTTAAGACTTGTGAACCACATCCCGCAGGAACACCACCCCAGAATTCCTCAACCCTCCAATGGCCACTAAATGAACTGTTGTAATCCATTGGACAGATGCGGCTTGTAGCGGCATCCGCCTGCAGAACCTTTGGCTGTGCCCTTATAAACACATAAACTTAAGGATGGGCAAAATCTCACTTAAATTTTCATCGCTTACAATGTCTTGCCTTTGCATTCATAAAAAAAACTTGCTGTTTTGGTTAAATTGCTAGCTTTCTAAAATTTCAGCAGCTTATTTTAAGCAGGCTGCCATGTCCATCGGGAACAACCTCCCAAAATTCCAGCCTGATCCACCGAAAAGGACACCGAGAAAAAAAAGGGGTTGTTTAACAGTCACAAAAAAGGTGGTAAAAGTTGGGTGAGGTCATGTGATCACCCCCCCTTTACAGCTGGCTCAGGAATTCTGGGAGTTGAAGTCCACAAGTCATAAAAGGGCCATAGTTCCCCATACCTGGTTTAGAACATCTCTTGGGCACCAGGGAAACAAATTTCCCATGGAGGCAGGGGGGGGGGGGGGCACAGGTCTAGGGATCTCCCACCAAAAACCTGGGTCAGATCGCTGAAAGAAACAAACCTGGTTTAAATTGAATCCTAACCCCAGCATCATTCTGAATCTTCTTGATCATTTCGCCGTTTCTTCCTATTACAATCCCCACGGCGAATCTGGGCACAGAGACCTGCAGAGAGGAAGGGTATTCTAGTGAGGAGAGGGGCTTTGGACACAAACAGCACTCAAATTTGAACCGAGTCCCAGAAATCAAGGTGGGGATTTTGTCTCAGGCCAAGGCCGGATGTCACCTTTTCATCTCCTCGTTGTGCTTTGCGTGGAGACCAGGAAAGGGAGCTGAACACAGGCTTATGGCCAGAGAGGCGAAGGTTTTAGAACTGGGTTTAGGAATGGCCGTTCGTCTGGAATGGAAGAGGGTCTCCTGCCTGAGCAAGAGGGGTTGGACTAGAAGACCTCCAAGGTCCCTTCAGACCCTGTCATTCTAGGTTCTAAAATGCGTTCGATGTAGCCAAAAGGAAAGGGGGGGGGGGGGNGCGTTCGATGTAGCCAAAAGGAAAGGGGGGGGGGGAATTCTCGTTTTCCTGCTATGAAGCGAGAAGATTCACACAACCACGTACCTCTATGCTCCGTCCCATTCGGGATGTAAAATCATTGCGTACGCCCCGGAAGTCAGCCTGGTCTTTTTCTCGGATAATCTCCAATACCATCTCCTGGGCTTGCTAGAGGGTTCCGAGGGGAGAAAAAGAGATCCGTGTTAATGAATGGTCGGGGAAGGGGGTTAACACAACCGTATTTGCGTCTCCCAGGACAAAGGCCTGGAAAGCAGGATGAGGCTCTTTGGCGCGACAACTCACGGCCTCCCACTTTCTCGCCCGGCCCCTTAACCAAACGGGCTCCTGAATTGCTAGGATTTTGAGTGAAAGCTTGCAAAAATGTGGAGTTTGTGGAAACCCATGGCTTGGTCTGTATCTTAACAGATTCTTAATTTGTCTTCTATTCTTGACTCTTGACAAATGTCTCTTTTCTTTTATGTACACTGAGAGCATTTGCACCAAAGACCAATCGCACTTGGCCAGTAAAAGAATTCTATTCTCTTCTCTTCCTTATTCTATTATTGCATTGCATTCCATTTTCTTTCTTTTCTATTCTTTTTTCTTCCTATTCTATTCTATTCTGTTCTGTTCTGTTCTGTTCTATTCTGCATTCTGTTCTGTTCTACTCTACTCTATTCTACTCTACTCTGCTCTACTCTATTCGTTTCCAAACTCCCAAATCCTCCACTCACAATAGTATTCCTTATACTTCCAGGCTCGAAATTTGGGGCCTGGACAATCTGGACCTGTGCCACCTACGGTCCGATCTAAGCATAGGCCACAAAATTTTCTGCTACAATGTCTTGTCCGTCAATGAGTTCTTCAGCTGCAACCACAATAATACACGGGCAAACAACCGATGCAAACTCAAGGTAAACCACTCCAGACTCAGAAAATACAACTCCAGCAACAGAGAGGTCAACACCTGGAACATCCTACCCGACTCCTTGGTTACAGCCTCAACCCCTCGCAGCTTCAACCTCAAACTGTCTACCGTGGACTTCACCCCATTCTTAGAGACCCTTAATGGGAGCGTGCATAAGTGCACCAGTGTGTCTCCACCGTCCCTGTCCTACCGTCCCCACTTATCTGTATTTACCCCCCTTTGTTCCTGTTTTACGTTCATACCTACACTTGCTATCTTGTACATGTTTGATAAATAAAATAAAATAAAAATAAATAAAAATCCTTCCCATTCTCATGTGCGTTTAGCCCACCCAGCTTGCTTTCTAGTGTATTGTGTTTCAGCAAGCACCTTGCAGCCTGGATTATCTTTTTCTCCCCTAATGCACTGATTTGCATAGCTTTTTGTATTTAAAAAAAGAACAACTCTCAATTTGGACAGAAGGTAGAAAGTTATTAATGTAAAAAGAAACAAAAGGGAGAGGAAAAAAAAAACACCACACCAGAAAAATAATATCAAGCTAACACAGAAATACAGACACAGACATAGACAAACACACCTCTCTTTCTCTCTCTCTCTGGGTTATTATTCCGAATTCTCACCCAACTGTCTCTTTTTTTTAATCAGCAGACTGACGAATCCTCTCCAATACACACCTGTACTTTAAAAGCATCTCCCGTAATCCGAAGAGGTTTATCTGCTCCGGTTGGTAAAGGGCCATCTTGGATCATGATCATTTTCACACCGGTTCGTTCCTACATATGTGACGCACAGATAACGGGTGATAGGGAGAGAGAGAGAGAGAGAGAAAACTACAAAAATGAAACATGCAAAAAACCCAAAAACAAACAAACTCACTCCATCTGCAAAACCTGCTTGAAGGCTATGAAGATAAGACAAGGGGAGGAGGAAGGGGAGGGGGGGGAACTGCGATGGAAGGAACTGAGAAAAAGTGTCATTTTAATAAACAGGTAGTCCTTGACTTACAACAGTTGATCGACTGACCGAAGTCACAATGGCACTGGAAAAAAAAGGGGGACTTTTTCACACATTGGGGCCACTGCAGCATCCCCAGGGCCGTGTGATTTATATTCGCACCCTTGACAATCGACTCCGCATTTATGACAGTTGTGATCCCTTTTTGTGACCTTCTGACCAGCCAAGTCCACGGGGGGNGGGGGGGGGGGGGCAGCCGGATTCGCTTAACAACCGGGCGACTCACGCAAGAAACGTGGCAAGCAATGCTGTAAAATGGGGCAGAGCTCGCTTAAGGTCATTGCTCAACCTCAATTATGGAGCTCCATTGTGGTCGTAGGTCGAAGACTGACTGTGCTGGGAAGGAGACCTTCTCTCAGTGGGTCAAAAATTTCAGAAAATGACCAACTTGAACCTCCCCAAGCAAAAAAGAAACTATTTCTTTATATATTCATTTAAAAAAATAATAACAGTTTGATCATCTGTGCTGCTTATTACATACAGCATTCATTTAGTGACCGTTGGAAGATACCACGGCTTTGAAAAATAAGAGACGGCGTGACTGTTTTTCACACTTACGACTGCTGTAGCGTAACCCCTGTGGTCAAAAATTCAGACATTTGGCAACAGGCTCCTATTTTTGTGATTCACTTAATCAATCAAATCGTAAGATGGGGAGAGGGGCAAAATTCACTTCACCACTGTCTGGCTCAGCGACAGGGCTCCACTGAGGCTGTAACTCAAGGACTGTGACCCTTCAGACAGCAGGGGAGGGAGGGAAGAGGATGGAGAGAGAAGGGGAGGCAGCGGTCGACCGACGTACGCACCTGCAATTGTTTTATCGTTTCACCGCCTTTCCCGATGACCAGGCCCACTTTGGAGGCTGGAATGAGGATTTCTTGTACTGTGTTGTTGCCGTCCACGTCGTTGTGAAAGCCAGGCCCATTCCTACAACGATCTACGATGTGGCCCAGGAGTCGTTTCGCTTGTCTTCGGGAGGAGGAGGGGATCGGTGGGAACAACGGACACAAACAGTGACAAAGGGAAGGAGAGAAGGCAGGATAAAAAAGAGAGAGAAAAAAAAATCTCAAGGAAATCAGCTAGCAAATTGCACCCACTTCCCATCTTGTCTGAGTCTAAAATGGAACGCAGGACGTTTCTTTTTGGTGGGGAGAAAAAGAAAAAAGAAAGAAAAATGGAAGTGCAGGCAGTCCTTGACTTATAACGGTTCGTTTAATGACCAAAGTCGCAATGACATTGGGAAAAAAAAGTGACCTGGGACCAGTTTTTCACACTTATGGCTGTTGCGGTCAGCATCCCCGTGGTCATGTGACTGAAACTCAAGAGGCTTGGCAACAGATTCCTAGTTGTGACGGTCGCACCGACTCCTCCTTTTGGCGACCATCTGACAAAGCAAAGCCCATGGGGGAGCCAGGTTCACTTAACAACCAGGTGAGTAATTTATCCATTGCAGCGATTTGCTTAATGAACCATGGCCAGAAAGGTAGCAAAACGGGGCACAACTCGCTTAATGTCTCGCTTGCCAACTGAAACGATTGTGGTCGTTAAATCGAGGACTACCTGTGGCTTTGACTTGTCGCAACAATCCTGGATTTTGGGTGGGAAATAATCACTTCTGGGTGTTGTTGTCAAGGTGACGTGTGTTAAACCAGCTGTTAACAAGGTCTGCTTTTCACTGCTTGGAAAGTGGCTTTTCTCCACTCCACCCAACCCCCTGTCCCCCAAAAAAGAAGTGTCAAGTTCACCCTCTAGACCAGAGGTGGAAAACTATGAGCCTTTTAGGACTTTTGGACTCCAACTCCCAGGATTCCTGAGCCATGCGGGACATTTACAGCACACCTTCAAAGCATTTGGAAAGGGACAAACAATCCTCCATCTAGGTTGGCTGGCAATCTTGAGATATTCCAGCTTCATACGAAGTTGAAACTCTTCCTGATATCTTCTCAGACTCTTTTCTGAACATCTGGAGCTTTGATCACCGCACTGGAACTCTCAGTCAATGCCACAAAGTCATACAATCCCATCTGGTGGCCTCTATTAGTCTGTTGGGGGACTCAGGACAAAAGATGCCACTGATTCAAAAGTGTCTTCACCACAATCTTCACAGCCTCCTCTTCCATAGTGTTGAAACCATGGTGATGGCTGGAAGCCCTGGCTACATCAGTTGTCCAACCAGCAAGCTACTGATGATATAGCACCTCAACAAGCCAACTTCTGTAGGGTCCTTGACGCTCTCTCTGTTTGACTGTTAAGAGCTTGGTTGCTTTCTTGTAGATGTTTCATAAATCCAGTTATGTAGCATCATCAGTGCAGGAAGGGACCTCTTTTCTACCTAGTGCTATCTTCCAGAACTGATGATGTTGCCTACTTGGCTCATGACACATCTGCAAGAAAACCACCAAGCTCAGGGAACACCAAGGACCCCACAGTTCAACAAATATTCTCTTCTTTTTCCTGCCAATTTGGGTGAATAATGGCCAAAGCAAATAAAACCCACTCACTTAGATGCGAAGAAAGTTTTAAACAGATAAGAGGCAGGGCCCAATTCAAATGCATGCACACATCCACCCCAGTCTTCAAATCATGCAGCTTTGGGGGAAAAAAACCCAATCCATTTATCAGAAGATGAAGTCAAAAGTTGAGGAGAACCCACTCCAAACCAGGAAAAGCAGCCAGGACAAAACCTCAATCCAAAGTTCCTCTAAGATGGCACCAAGCTGTTATATTTATTGTGCCTTGGTGCGTATAGATTCCCCACCCTAAGGCTGAACTTCAAAAAGAAAAAAATGGAACCAGAGCAATGTCAATTGAAAGAAAGAAAAAGAAAGAAAGAAAGAAAGAAAGAAAGAAAGAAAGAAAGAAAGAAAGAAAGAAAGAAAGAAAGAAAGAAAGAAAGAAAGAAAGAAAGAAAGAGAAAAGACTCTACTTCTCAAAATGTCCAGGGTTTAATTTAACATTTGTTAATCACCCAATGTAATTTAATTTGAAATTAAAAAAAGATTCCCACAGATGGATTTGGAAAAAACCCACCTACCCAAAGGCTGGGGGAGTGGGAGAGCAGGTCCATATTGTTAAGTGGGCTCCTGTAAGCCTGAGGCCCGTGGTTCCAGCGGGAAGAGCTCCTTGGGACAGGCAAACTCAGCTCCTGAGAAGGGGGAGGGAGGAAATACTGTCCCTAAAGTTTCTAGAGGGTGTGAGAGAACAGAGATTTCCCACACACCCTCTCCCTTGCTGGGCTGCCAAGTGGAAGGGTGCAGGGAAGGACAAGGAAGAGGGCAGCCGCGCAACTCCGCAATCGGTCAGGGTTCACCCCCTCCCCAAACGAGTGGTCAGGGAAAATTGATTGGCATGCATCAGTTAAACGCAAGGGGGGGGGGGAGGTTGGGATGCAGGAGAAATGGCCGGATCACCTCTGTTGCTGAAGATGACTTTCTCCAGACTCCCTTTCAAGGAAGGAAGGAAGGAAAGAAGGAAGGAAGGAAGGAAGGAAGGAAGGAAGGAAGGAAGGAAGGAAGGAAGGAAGGAAGGAAGGAAGGAAGGAAGGAAGGAAGGAAGGAAGGAAGGGAGGGAGTTGAGGACCCTCAAGAATTGAAGCCCCTTTAATCTCCAATGGGCTATCAAATTGGGAAGGGTTCCTGCCCACCCTCATCTCTCATGGCTTCCCACAAGGCCCACAACTCCTTTGTAGCAGCTCTTATCATGGTCTTCCCAACAGGGCTTGGCACTTTTCACAAAAGGGATGGAGAAATCATGAAACAATCAGGAGAGAAAGGACTTAACATTCCCTACGGCAGCCTTATTCCTTCTAGGAGTCAATGGAAGACAATTGGTGAGCTCTACCTTCATGAGAACTATGTCCTTCAAGATCTTGAGCTTCTTCCTGACCCTTATCCTACCAGGTTCTTGTGCAAAGGATGGAGGAGGCTTAATGGAGAGATTGAAGGAGGGGATTTGGGACAATTAAAAAAAAGGGGGGGTGAGAGGGTGGGCATTAGAACAGGACTCTCTCACAAAAGCCACCCTTTTCACTCTGGTGATCTTCTTCAAACAACTAAATCAGGGCAGGTAAAATTTGGTTTTTAGACAAAGGAAGGAAGCAGATTTATTCTCCAGGCATCCTACGGGACATAAATATTCCCTGCGACAAAACAAACAAGCGGTTGATTCTCCTTGTGGCCTATCTTTGCAAATCTGATGGCCTGGAGGGATTAAACTTTTTTTCAGTTCTTTGCATCAAACCAGCCTCAGCACAAAGCGAGCTCAGGGATACATTTATATATACAGGACTCAAAAGAGGTTGCGGGACGGGAAAAAGGGACTAAGAGAAAATTCTCGACGGGCAAAACTGCTTTGGCTGTAAGAAAAAGGTTGGAAGGCTGGCAAGCAGGCTATAGCTTGTCTCAAGGCGGTGCGGAGAAAAGTAATAAAAAGCAGATCGGGGAGAACCAAAAAGAAGAAAGGATAGAGGACAGAGGTGAGGGGGAAGGGGTTGAAAATAAATCACAGAGACTGGCTTTAATCGCTTACTCGATGCTCTCTGGGGATCCGGTCAGCATGCAAGGCCTTTCTGCCATCCCACCGCTGTCTGCCAAGACAATAAGGAAAAAACGTCAGTGGATCCTGTCCGTCCTCCTGCGTGCTTTCTGTTTAGAAACGTAAACCGTGGTCTCTAGAGCTGGAAGGGACCTTGGAGGTCTTCCAGTCCAACCCCCTGCTCAAGCAGGGGGACCCCATATCCATTTCAGACAAATGCTTGTCCAATCTCTTCTTGGAAACCTCCAGTGTAGGAGCACCGACAAGTTCTGATGGCAAGTCGTTCCACTGGTTAAATGTTCTCGCTTGTCAAAAAATTTCTCCTTAGTTCTAGGCTGGATCTCTCTTTAAGAAGCTTTCAGGCTAAAAGACACCTCTTTCCTAACAGCAAATTCAAATTATGTGGACGAATTCAATTTTCAGGGCCTCCCCCGATTAATGCCCACTGCCTTGCAACACACCTGAGACTAGACTCTGTGCAAACTGGTCAATTAAAAGGTCCATGGAAAGAATGGAAATGCTTAGATATTCTTAGCTAGCAGGTACTCAGGTGAGGGAACGTCATGATAAGCCACAGAACATGGTTTATAAACCCCAATGCCTGGCTCCACGCCCTACAAACTCAACCAGAAGCCATACAATCATGCAAGTGGCTTTCTCTAAATAAGGGAACGGATTGGAGCAAAAAATAAATAAATCACGGTTTACCCCGCTTCTCCAGAACTCCTTACCTGATGCTATCTGAATTTTGCACCCTGATTCTGCCTGAATCCGGGAGATTTGCTCACCGCCCCTGCCGATAACTGCAAAAAATAAAACCAATGTCAGGAGGTGTCTACCCATGGAACGGAAACCTTAAGAATGGAGGGCTGGAAGGGGCACCTCAGAGGTCTTCTATCCAATCCCCCTGCTCAAGGCAGGAGATCTTACACCACCCCAGTCAAAAGGTTATCCAATCTCTTTTTGAAAACCTCCAGTGATGGAGCATCCACAACTTCTATAGGCAAGTTGTTCCACTGATTAATAGTTCTGTCAGAAAATTTCTCCTGAGTTCTAGGTCATCTCTCCTTGATTAGTTTCCACCCGTTGCTTCTTGCTCTGCCTTCAGGGGCTTTGGAGAATAGCTTGACCCCCCCCCTCTTCTTTGGGGCAGCCCGAGTTTGACCCCCTTTTCCTCTCAAATATTGGAAGACAGCTCTCATGTCACCCTTAGTCTTCCTCCTCGTCAGGTTAGACATACTCAGTTCCCTCAACCATTCACTGTACGTGTCTCTGGAGAGTCTGAATTTTGATCATGTGACCATGGAGATGGCTGAAATAGTCACAAGTGTGAAAAAACGGTCATAAGTCAGTTTTTTTTCAGTGCCGTTAAGTGAACTGTCAGATTTCTGCAACCGATAGAAACCTTATTTTCAAGAGATTTGAGACTTTTTTCGTCCCCCAATTTTCACCCCACAATTGCAACCTCAGCAAGAGGTTTTAATGGCTCCGACCGAACAAAGCTCGGGTCTCTACTGGAAATGCAAACTGAATCACACCTGTGAAAAGAGTGTTGAATGCCCCCCCCTCTTCAGCAAATACTTACTGAATCCAACCATTTTGTCAGGCACTTTGAAATCTTCGGTTATTACTGCCCTGAAGAGAACAGGAAAGAAAATTCATCATCTTTTCTGTCTCTGGGATGTCACCGTTTAAGGGAGGGGGAAATCAGATTTAGACGCCAGGAATTATGATGGGGATCAGCTCAAGCATTTGGGAAACCATACAAGAACACACACACACCCCGATGCAAACAGAAGGAACAGATCTGGTTATCACTGTGATCGTTTTTGGTTTGGGGAGGGGACCTGGGGTCTGGATCAAGCTGGTTAGGGTTTCTACCACCTCAACATAACTAGAGGACTTGCCCAGGCTATGGCGCAGAAGTAATGAAAATAGGTAAGTTAAAAACCCTGCTTATAAAGCTGTTTTCAGTTGAAACTTCCATCGTAATTCCCAACACGGGTTTAAAACTTGGCCCAGTTAACTCATTTTTATCTATATATTATTAGCTAAAGAATAAGTGGACGTAGCCCAGAGAGGAATTATCCGGGAATCTTTATGTTGTCACAAACGGTCCAGCCTCTCCTGAATTCTGTTAACTGTTATCAAGTGCTAATTTTTAGCACCTACTAATGGACCTATCTGGGCCTAATCTAGCCCATATCCTCTTAAAAGAATAACAAAGAGTTAGAAGGGGCCTTGGAGGTCTTCTAGTCCAACCACCTACTAATACCATTCCACACAAATGGCTGTCCAGTCTCTCCCTAAAAACCTCCCTTTAAAAACCTGGCTTTGTTCCCAGGCCTTGGGTCAGAGTGGGCTATGTATCACTTGAGTGATGTTTTAGTTTTTTAATTGATTCTTTTTCCTGGACATTTTTTCTTCTTCTGGTGACACAATTCATTGCTCAGAAATAAATAAATGAATAGCCAACTAAATAACATTTAAAAATAGATAGGGGGTGATTTTTCTACTGTGATTTTTAGGCATTGTGCCTTAACCAACAGACCAAACGGGCTCCATTCCTTCCTATGAATTTATGTATTTTTTTGTGGGAAACTGGCAAAAATGCCATAAATCACATAAAAATGAGCCAACTGCCAAGCATCCCAAATTGTTTCAATGTGTATTGCTGCCAGAACCCCAGAACCAGGTCATAAATACCCTTTTGGGGGGGAGAGGTATCTGTCATAACTCCGGTCATTAAGCGAGGACTTATCTGTCTCCTTTTAATCTATCTAATATTGTCTTCCCCTTCTTCAAATCTCACCCAAGCCTCTGGTTTTTTTTCCCCACTTCATCACTCAGCAGCATCACATAAATATTTATTAACTGTGAGCCTCTTTTGTGTGAATACACCCCATATCTCCCTTTTCCCTCCCATAGTTCTCTCCCAAAAAAATAAAAAACAAAAATACAATATTCTGAAGCAACAAGGGTTTAGGAGATGGAAATTGCTCCGCTGTTTCGCTGTGCTCACAACCTCTGACTCTGTAAAGACTCCAGTACAGATGGCAGATCAATAAACAATTACATGTGATCAATAAATAATAAAACATAACCCACAGCTTACCTTTGATGTACTAGGGCTCCTAACTGGTTACCTACTGTGGCAGAGAAGAGAGAAAAAAGGGGAGAGAGAAAAAAAAATCAAAGCATTAGCATGGATAAACTAACTTCATCCGGCCCTTTTCATCGGGGAGAAGAGAAAAGCAGAGCGGGGGAAGGAAAAAAAAAAAAACCCAGCAATTTGGGTTCAGTGACTGAAATGAATGCCTGTCGCGGGATGGAAAAACAGCCGGGACGGAAAGCGTCCAGCTGAACACAGGATAGGAAATTGATCTACCTCTTCCATGCTGTGAAGCATGGGAGAAAGACTCACCCCTCCCTCTACCCCGCTCCACAAATCCCTAGAAAGGTTCTTCCCTGTGCCTTTGGGATTTCTGCCCCAGTTCCCCCAGTCCCCCCCCCCTCCAAAAAAAGGAAAGCCAATATTAAAAAGATCAAAAGGAATGGTGGGCGTTAAAAAACAATAAAACAACAAAAAAGAGACGGAGAGTTTTAAGTCAAATCAAAATTAAAAGTATTTGGAGAGAAAGAGAGAGACATACAAACATACTTCTGGGGTTGTCTCTTATCTGCGATCCATGAAGCCAGTTTACACGGAGACCTGTTAAAAGAGAGAGGGCGGTCAAAGGACGTTCCATCGTCGAGTTGAAGATATGGTCAAATTTCTGTCTACCTGAGATGGCCTGGAAGCTTCTACTGAAGCTTTTGGTCAAATCACTTTCTGTCATCACGTTGAAGTTATTGTCAGGTTTCTGCTCAAGATGTCCTGGAAGCTTCTACTGAAACTTCTGTTCAAAGAACTTCCCGTCATCACATTAAAGTTACGGTCAAATTTCTGCTCAAGATGTCCATCTAAGGTGGCCTGGAAGCTTCTACTGAAGCTTCTGGACAAAGAACTTTCCATTATCATGTTAAAGTTATGGTCAAATTTCTGCTCAAAATGTCCACCCAAGATGTCCTGGAAGCTTCTACTGAAGCTTGCGGTCAAAGAACTTTCCGTCATCACATTGAAGTTATTGTTAGGTTTCTACTCAAGATAGTTCATCTGACCTGTCCTCAGCTTGTCTGGAAGCTTCTTCAGGTAGTCCTTAATTTACAACAGTTCATTTAGCGACTGTTCAAAGTTACAAGGGCACCGAGAAAAAAGTGACTTATGACCGTTTTCCCACCCTTATGACAGCAGCATCTCCATGGTCACACAATCAAAGTGAGGACACGACTGGCAACTGACTCGTATCTATGACGGTTGCAGTGTCCCAGGGGGTTTCATGATCCCTTTTTGCGACCTTCTGACGAGCGAAGGGGAAAGTGATGGAGTTAATAACTTAACAACTGTGGCAAGAAAGGTCGCAAAAATGGGGCAAAACAAAGGTCTCGCTTTGGAACAGAAATCTGGTGGTCATAAGTCAACGACTACTTGCACTGGAGATTTCTACTGCATCTTTTATCAGCTTAGTAGAACCGAAACAGCATCCCTCTTGCGAGAAAGCCACCTCTACAACTTGTTGAAAGCAACTGTTCCAAGGACATCATTTTCTGGTGCCAAAACATAGATTAGGGTACCAGAAGTCAATCATAACCAGCCTTGGATTTACAAGGGAGAAACCTAGCTGCTTTCAAACGCTTCCTTTTTTCAGCTAAATGGATTGATCGGAAAAGATTTTTGTTGGGAATTATTCTCAGTCATTTTGCTGGAACGAAGGGACGGAACCGTATTTAATCAACTCTTCTAAAAAAAGTGACAACTTCTGATTTAAAACGCTTGAGTTGAAGGGAATTTGCTTGGCTGATGGAAAGCGCTTAAGGAAATCATAGTCCGCTTCTTTGTACCGAGCAACCCAATTACTCCGGGTTTTCAACTGCTTGTTTTAAGAAAGTAGAGCACCCTTTGCAGGAAATAATTTGAAAAGGGAGTGTGGATAATGAATTCTGCATTTCAAGCTCCATTTCATGCCCATTTCCCAGGTCAGCTCAGTCATTTTCAGCGGCGAGAGGAAGAGATTAAATCTATTTTAAGCCAAGAGATATCAGGAAGCTTCTTAGGAATGACATCCAACCCCCTCCACACACAAACACACACTCCTTTAGAAAAGTGCAGGGAACTTGTGACAATCAATGCCCTGCCAGGACAACTCTATTTCATAATACTCTTATCAATCAGTTGTCTTATTTTTCTGAAATGGGATAGGTACAACTCTCACGGGCCTTTCTCGCTGCTGAGGTTATTTCTTGCCTGTTGGAAAAGTAAAATGTAGAAAATGCATGAGGGTTAGAGAGAGTGAAATGAGCAGAAGCAAGAAAGGAAAGCTTTTTAGACAACTCAAGACAAATTCTTCCCTTATTTTCCTTCCTTCTTAACTTCTTTCTTTCTTTCCTTCCTCCCTCTTTCCTTCCTCCCTTTCCCCTTTCTCCCTCCCTCTCTCTCTCTCTCTTTGTGCCACCCATCTCCCCTATAAGGTAACTCTGGGAGGTTTAGAGGTAATAAAACAAGTGAAAATAAAGAAAGTGAAAGTGATGAAAAGGACGCCACGTTAAAATATTATTCTGCATTTCCCATATTCTCTTAAATCCTGATCAAATCCCTCTCAGCTCCAAATTGGCCAAGGCATTTTTACAGGCTCCGTTTTACAGCCATTTTTTAAAATCGTAGTTGTATGTCAAGAGTTGTTGAGCTTTAATGCATTAATTAATTAGTTTTGATTTAATGCATTAAAGCTCAACAACTCTGGAAGATGACTCCTTATAGATTGAAACAAATGTCTGAAAATCAGATTTCTCCCCAGCTGTTTTTTCTATTAAGCATTATCAAGCTTTATATCAAAATATATGAAGTCGGCTCTATATAGGGTAATAGATGCTAGGATATTTTGTACTTCTTGCTGGAAGTGACACACAATTTCTGTCTTAGCAGAGGAGAGCAGACGAAGAAACTATGCCAGGATGCATCCATCTCAAAAATCGCTTTGTATTTAAACAATGTTTTGAATCTGCTGGCTGGTCATTGTGTTGCAAGTTGGGCTTTGCTTTTGTGACCTGGGATACCCATTAATTGCGTTACTTTAATTGTTGATTTTTAAGCCATAGCTGCTTCTGAGATAGGCAACTGCATAAATGGTTTAAATGAATAAATAACTTTAATTTAATCTGGAAGGCTTTAATGGATTGTAATCAGGTTCTTGGACTTCTAGGAGATCCAAAGTTTCACATCACGGAAGGCTTTTGAAATATTAGATCCTGCCTGATTCACTCTAGTGAGTACAAATAAGAAACTCCTACTATAGAGATGGTCCCCGACGTACAATGTTCCATTAAGTGACCATTCAACGTTACAACAGCACTGGGAAAAGGCACCTATGACCGTTTTTCACACTTATGACCACTGCAGCATTCTCATGGTCACGTGATCAAAATCCAGGCAATTGGTAACTGGCTCAAAGTTACGACGGTTGTAGCGTCCCGAGGTCACATTTTTGCGACCTCCTGACAAGCAAAGTCAATGGGGTTCGCTTAACAACCGCGCGGCTAACTTTAACGACTGAAATGATTCGCCTCAACAACTGGGGCAAGAAAGGTCGTAAAATGAGGCAAATGGGTCCCTTAATGAATGGTTCACTCCACAATGGAAATTTGGGGGCTGAGTTGCGTTCGTAAGTCGGGGACCACCTGCAATCCAAAGATGCTCAGAATCCAAGTGAATTAAAGCACCACGCGGCACCAAAAGCACACGCTCTGCGAGCACAGCAAAGGCAACACAACTTCCTTGCAATGGAGAGATGGAACAAATTTGGCGGAGACCAACAACGAAGCAGGACTCGGCTCTGTAGGCAAGTCCTCGACTTACGATCGAAAGTGGGGGTGGGGGGGCAGAATTCCCATTGCCAAGCAAGGTGGTGGTTAAAACCTGCATGGCCGTTCAGCAAATCCTATTCCCTTTGAAGGTCGCAAAGAGCAAACCATTTGACCCAGGGATGGTCATAACTGCGAAAAACCCTCCTCCTCAGTCACTAAGGAAATGCTTATAAATTGAGGATTTTCTCTCTCCTCCCCACCCTTGCAAGAGAGGGGAGGGAAAATCAACCTTCCTTGGAACTTATGCCCCGGTCTTATCAAGGGAAAGACTAAACAACCCGCTGAAGCATTATTACTGCTGATAAAATTAATCTAACCATGCCCAACAGCTTTGCGTTATTCTGTTCTTGCCTGCTGGTTGCTGATTGAGGACAAACCCCAATTCATGGCTGAGAGGCTTTCTCATTCCACTGGGATTGGCCCTGCCCACTCGGGCCGGCAGAGGAGCCATGGGGTTGAGGTTGAGGGTCCTGTCAGGCCGATTACTTCAGCTGGTGGGGTCCAGGAGGGAGGGCCTTCTCTGCTGTGGCTCCTGCCCTCTGGAATGAGCACACACACACAAATAAACACACACACACAGATGTGAGGTTGGCCCCAGCCTTCCTATCCTTTCGTAAGGGCCTAACAGACCTGGCTGTGCCAGTCGGCTTGGGACCCCCAGTGGGGGAAAAGAGTGCAATGGAGGGGGTTGATAAGCGTAATAACAGACCCCGCCTCCCCTCCCACTCTGCCCCGGCCCTCTCCATGTGTTTTCTTAGATTTTAAATGTTTGATTTTAACTTTTTACATTTTAACTTAGACAGAACTGTAAGCTCCTTAGAGTTACCCTACAGTAAGATGGGTGGCCAATACATTTGACAGACAGACTAGAGGGAGATTATAGCAAGAAAGGTAGAAATAGATTAGAGAGAGAGGGATATGATATAGACAGACTATAGAGGTGATAGAAAAATAGAAAATTATGACAGATAGAGATAGAGATATAGACAGACAAACTATAGAGATGATTATAGAAAGGTAGAAAATAGATGATAGACAGATAGATAGATAAACAGAAAGACACAGACTGACTATAGAGAGATTATACAGAAGATAGACATATAGAGAGATTATAGAAAGGTCGAAGATAGTGATAGATAGATAGATAGATAGATAGATAGATAGATAGATAGATAGATAGATAGATAGATAGATAGATAGATTTTCCTCCCCACTGCCAGCCATTGCTAAACCTTCCTTTCTTTATAGTAAAAGTGATTTCAAAAATTTGGAAAAAAAGAAGATACTTACTCCCGTCTTCCAAAGCCCGCTTTACTCCGTAACCGTACACCGAGGGGTCCACGAGGGGCGCAGAATTATTCACATGAGAAATTTCTCCAATTTTAGCAGCCATTTGCTGTGGGCAGAGAAATTAAAAACAAAAAGAAGTAGAAGGCATTAGCTAGATTGGCTAGCTCATCAATATCATTGCAGGTAAGCCATACAATCCCCAGGTATGTCCGTAACCGTGGGAAAGGTGCAAGGAAAGAGGGCAGGGCAGGCGGTGGCAGATGGGAGGGAGACAAGGATGGCAGCAACAATGAACCATTGGAAGACCTTAAAAACCAGGTTAGAGACAGAGCTAAAGGGGACTTTGGAGGTCTTCTTGTCCAGCCCTCTGCTTGAGCAGGAGATACCAAGACAAATTCCTTGTGTGTCCAACCACATTTGGCCAACAAAGAATTCAATTCAATTCAATTCTAGTCAGCAATGACTTGATCAATCAGTCAACAACAGAACAACAAAAATGGCGGTGTTATTGTGTCTCAGTCTACATACAGGTGGTCCTTGACTTACAACCATTTGTTTAGTGACTCAGGACTGCTTTTCACAGCCCTTACAGCATCCCGGGGTGTGTGTGTGTGTCATGTGATCAAAATTCAGAAGATTCGCAACCTGGTTCACATTTATGATGGGTTGCAGAATCCTGAGGTCACATGTTTCCCCCCCCCTTCTTGTGCCACCTTCTGACAAGGAAAGTCTGTAGTGGAAATCCAGATTCACTTAATGGCCATCGTTACCAGTTTAACACGTGCAACTATTCAACTGAACGACCGTGGCCAGAAAAAACAGGTCGTAATATGGGAAAGGGGGTGTGAAACTTCCTTAACCAGTGTTCTCCCCTTAGCAACAGAAATTTCAGGTTCCATTGTGACCGTTAAGCAGAGGACTCTCGATAATTCCTGCCAATCTGAGGAAAAGCCTCAGAAACCTAGATGGATTCCAATTCGAAAACCATCAAGAAGCTACATGAAATTCTTCCAGTGTTTCTGGAGGAAAGCAGAGGAAAAGCCGGTACCTTTTGCCAAAGGGACACTTTTGAGAGCGAGTTTATTCCTGCTTTTGCAGCTGTTTATTCAGAAATGTAGACAATGCAGCAGCTGGGAGAGGGTTTTAGCCCCTAGGACTAAATCTGGGGCCTTATTTCAGCTCTGTTGGGGTTATTGGCCACAGTGCCTGCTGGTCAAGGGGGGCTGCCTTCCTTTTGCAGAAGATTTAGTCTTTTTCTTCTGGCCAGAAGACCTTTGGACCCAGGAGGGGTGGCACATTACGCTTCCAAACCCCCTCTTCCTCTCTGTCGGTGACCCCTGGCCATCTTCTCCTGATAAGAAGATGGGGTGGATTCGGGCCCTCTCTAAAAAGCTACAACCTTCACCACAATCTTTAACCATGGTGACTGGAGAGGATCGTAGAATGAAAGAAAGGAACCTCAGAGGTCTTCTAGTCCAACCCCTTGCCCAAGGCAGGAGACCCAATACCATCCCGGTCAAATTGGTTGTCTAATTTCTTCTGGAAAACTTCCTCTGTGGATCATGTGACTCTGGGGATGCTGCAATGGTGATTAAGTGTGGGAAAATGGTTGTTAAGCCCCTTTTTTGGCAATGCCATTGTCACGGAATGAACAGTTGTAAGTCGAGGAACACCTGTTTTGCTTTTTCATACCTGGAAACCAAAAATTAAAATTAAAATAAAATGCAGATTATTGTTCAGGGCTGAAGCTTCCTCAAAGTTGCATCTGTTTGGCAAAACCTTTTGTGATCCAGCTTATGTAACACAACGCCCCTGGAGAGAGATAAAACGAGGAGGAGGAGGAAGAGAAGGAGAAGAAGGAGGAAGAGGAAGAAGAGGAGGAAGAAGAAGAAGAAGAAGAAGAAGAAGAGGAGGAGGAGGAGGAGGAGGAGGAGGAGGAGGAGGAGGAGGAGGAAGAGGAAGAAGAAAACAAAAGCCAAAACGAGGAGCAATGTCCAAGGTACTTCTGCACAGGAGGTAAAAGAGAAAATGCGTACAAAACTAAGTAGTGGCACCTCCAAAACAATCCTCCCAACAGCCCCCATTAAAGGACGTTCCTTAAGCATTTAAAGAGAGAGAAGGCCCTGTTACAACTTTGGTGGTGCCCACTCCGTTGTGAAAAAAGGGGCAAGGATATAGAGACAGGAGGGTCAGTTTGGGCTAGTGGTTAAGGTGCCAGGCCAGGAAGTGGGAGACCATGAGTTCCAGTCCTGCCCAAACAAGGAGAGAAGAATTAAGGAGGAATTCACATGGCATGAAAACAACCAGGCTTGATTCCAGAAGTTATGGGTGCTTCGTCGCTAGAGTTTTCAAGAAGGGATTGGACCGCCCTGTATCTGAAAAGGTATCGGTTCTCCGTCTTGAGCAAGCGGGTTGGATTACAAGACCTCAAAGTCCCTTTCCAGCCCTATGTGCTTTAAAAACAAACCAACCCCACAGTGCAATAAGAATAAAAACAACAACAGCTAAGCGTATTTGCTAGCAGGTCAGTTTTTCACGGTGAGTATGAGAGTATCAATGAAAGCTCTCGGTTTAATTTGGGAGCTTTCTGTTTGACTTGAGGTCACATTGAATTAATCCCTTTTTTTTTTTTTTTAGTTATTTGAACAAAGGTTGGCTTACAGCCTACTCCTGGCCAGGTCAAGTCAAAATCTGACATTGATGATGTGGCAGTTTCTCAACAAATTACGGCTTGAAAGAGTAGCTGAAAGGGTGTGAATGCCACAGCTAGACTTAGTGGGAATGATTGGATATACAAATGATTTTTTGAATGTTTTTCATTTCCAGCCCCTAAGTAAGGGGAAAATTGAAGTTAGGTGGTTTGAATACAGTAGGTAGTCCTTGAATTATGACCACAATATAAATGTGGGATGAGACACAAGCATTCACTTATCCAACTGGCAGCTTTGGTTCCTTAACTCAGGGCCTTATATCCAGATGGGTGAATAAAAACATGTTGCTGTCGTCTGTCCTTCACCAATTTTACACCACAAAATGCTTTCTAAATCTGTTTTCTTGCAAAGCCTTGGGTTTGTGGTTTAAGGAGGTGAAAAATCTTACTTAGGTTTTGGGGTAATACACCACAGGTGGTTGTCGGCTTACAGCCATTCATTTAGTGACTATACAAAGTTACGACGGCACTTGAAAAGTGACTTATGAGCATTTTTCACGATTACAATTTACACAAACAAAAGAGTCTACTTGTTGTTTATACTACATATAAGCAACAAGTATCTTCCTACAGTCTTTTGTAGACCAAACATTATCCTTCAGGGATATTTTCCATTACATTAAATATATATATTTATTGATTTAATGTTAATATTTATTGTTTTAATGTTTGGACTTGTTGCTTTTTTTTTTAATCATAAACCTCCCAGTCGCTCTGGGTTGGATGAGCAGCGTGTAAGTTTAATAAATAAATAGGAAATGAATAAACACCAAGTTACATTCTGGAGGAAAAGGGAGAGGAATAAAATGAGATCTATGGGCCTGAAAAAATCAGGAAAAGAGATTACACGGCATAATTGTGCGTGCCATCGAAGGGGCATGTTGCATAAAATTATCTGCCCAGAATTGCACAGTAAGAAAAGCTCCTGAAGTTGAATGCAGACTGGATAACAATGAATGCGCTGGGATGAAGCGGTCAGTTAAATTCTGCCTTACCAACAAAGTCATTACACAGGCTGTTCAATTGTGTAATCTCTTTTTTGACGAATAAACCCTGTGCCGCTCTTACCATGGTTACTTAGCATGTTGGCCTGACCAGGCATCCCTAGTCTGGACAGTATGCTAAACAACTCAAGAGATAGAATTGTCTATGCAATGGCAACACTTGGCAAGATTCAAGATGCACAAGGTTGGTTCAAAGAGCCAGCACTGTTGGATCCCAGAGAAAAAGATAAATGGCAGAAGTATCGCAGAAGCATAATTCTCTTCTTACAACAGTGCATTTAGTGATTATTTGAAGTTACAACATGCTCTTAGGCTTTTGTGACTAAGAAAGAATTAGAATTCACTGTCTCCTTGGCCCAGAATTATCTTTCATATCTAATGCAGGACTAGAACTATCTCCTAGTGATTGGCCCAAAGTCACCCAGCTAGCTTTCATGCCTAAAGTGGAACTAGAACTCACCATCTCTTTGTTTCTAGGTCAGCCCCTGAACCATTACACCAAACTGACTCTCCAGTTCACTGACTGTCTTGTTAAGAGTAAGTAAGTCACCACACAAAGATGTTTGGGTTCAGCCTTGAAGGAAAGCACAGAGTAGTGATAAAGTGAGGCTATTAAATCGCTAATGCAAAAGAGAAAGGGAGACCAACTGATCCTTAATGTGCTTGTAGGGGGGAAAAAAAACCACACAATAACAATGGATGAAGGGTGTCTGGCATGATGTGTGTTGTGATGTTCACACACATCCACGTTATGCCTGTTTTCAACAGCTCCCTAGAGAGATTCTAAGCTTCACAAAAGGATAAAAACTGTTTGGTACCGTTAGTTTGAAATACAGTTAGTCCTTGACTTGTGACCACAATTGCGCCCAGAATTTATGTTGCTGAGTTTTGCCATATTTTACAGCTGTTCTCGCCACATTCATTAAGTGAATCCCTGCAGTTGTTAATTTAGTCACACAGTTGTGATGTGAATCGGGCTTCCCTGCTGACTTATTGCTTGTCAGAAGGTTGCCAAATGACCCCATAACAATGGCCCTGAAAAAAGGGACCATTTTTCAGACTTATGTTGCAAGTATCCCCATGGTCACGTGATTTACATTTGGATGCTTGGCAATTGACTCACAGTTATGACGGTCGTGGTGTTTTGCGACCTTTGCCAAGCAAAGTCCACGGGGAAGCCAGATTCACCGAACAACTGTGTTACTGACTTAACAACGGTGGCGAGAAAGGTCATAAAACGGGGCAAAACTCACTGAACCAATGTCTCGGTTAGCGACATACATTTTGGGCTCAATTGTGGTCATAGCTCGAGAACTCCCAGTGAATGTACGATGGAACTAAAGAATGCAGGAGACCAAATGGAACACTTAGCAATTTGTATTGAGCCACTGTAACTTCGAGCTGCCACTAAATGGAAGGTTGTAAGTCAAGGACTTGAGGGGCTGCTCCAGAGAGGAGGAGGGGGTCCAGCTATTTCCCAAAGCACCCAAAGGCCAGACAAGGAATAATGGATGGAAACTGAGCAAGGAGAAATTCAACCTGGAAATAAGGAGAAACTTTCTGACAGGGAGAACGATCAACTGATGGAACAGAAGTTGCCTTTGGAAGTTGTGGGAGCTTCATCACTTGAAACTTTCAAGAAGAGACTGGACTTCCTGCATTTGTAGAGGAGGGCTCCTTGGTGTTGTTTTCTTGCAGACAATTCATTGCCCAAAACTAGGTAATATCATCAATGCTAGAAGGCAACACTCCCTTCTGGCACTGATGATGTTACCTGACTGGGTAATGAAATGTCTGTAAGAGCTACTGTATATAAACAGGGAGAAACCCCATACTCACTAGCACTGATCAGTTGGGTCATGAAATGTCAACTGATTGACATTTCGGCAAGAAAACAACCCAGTTCAGAGAGCACCAGGGACCCCACAGTCCTCCTCCTGCTCCTCCACAAACCCACCTCTCTTCTAGCATTGATGAGGTTCTAGCTCAGAGTTATTGTATTATAAACAGGGAGAAAACCCACACTCACTAGCACTGATGATGTCACCTAGTTGGGTCATGAAATGCCTGCAAGAAAACCACCATGTTCAGAGAAGGATCCCACAGTCGTCCTCCTACTCCACAAACTCCATTTCCTTCCAGCACTGATGATGTTACCTAGTTGGGTCATGAAATGTCTGCAAGAAAACCACCCAGCTCAGAGAGCACCCAGGACCCTTCATTTCAACCCTGAGCTGCAAATAATTCTCCTCTGTTTGCATGGGAGACCATCAGTCAATCCAGGACAGCTGGCTTTAGAAGAATAGGATTTTTTAAATTTTTTTTTTGGCCAAATGTGATTGGACACACAAGGAATTTGTCTCCTCTGCAGAAGTTCACAGTCTACATATAGACAGCAGCAGGTCACAGGTCATAAATCATATTTACATTTAAGTTTAATCAATAAGAATGAAGTTGCCAGGCACGGAAGATGCAAGGCTGGCTAGCTCCTACTGCAAGACTTTACACAGATTAACAGAGTTGGAAGGGATCTTGTAGGTCATCTAGTCCAACCCTCCCACCAACACAGGAGACCCTGCACCATTTCTGACAGATGGCAGTCCAAGTCTCTTCTTCAAAGCTTCCAGGGATGAGGGAGCTCCCACAACTTCCGAAGCCAAGCTGTTCCACTGAATATACAATACCAGAATTGGAAGGGACCTTGGAGGTCATCTAGCCTAACCCCCCCCCCCGCCTGAGCAGGAGACCCTACACCATTTCTGATAGATGGCAGTCCAGTCTCTTCTTGACAGCTTCCAGGGATGAAGCTTCTACAACTTCTGAAGGCAACTTCTGTTCCATTTGGTTGATCGCTCTCCCTGTCAGGAAATTCCTCCTTATTTCCAGGTTGAATCTCTCCTGGATCACCCAGTCAAAAAAACAAACAAACCGGGCCCAAGGACAGGAGCTGCCGGGTCGGGTCTCCTTTTGGGGGCCCTCCCTGTCCTTCTGGGCAGATATTGAAGCAAGTAGACTTCCCCCAATAGAGGGGCAAGAGACCCCCTTAGCGAACAGCCCCGCTTGGGACTAACCAGAGGGGCTGCCTGAACTACCTAACAGTCGAGCTGCTGCTCCACTGTTTCTTGGACAGTCGAGACTCCCCATCCAGGAGCAGCCTACCTGGCAGCCACTATTCCAGCGGCCGAGCGAAGCCGAGGAAAGGCCGCTGCTACGGGGGCTCCAAGAAGGTTCTCGTGGGGAGCCGCCCCCCCGGCCGGGGTGGCCAAGGGGGCGGGAGGGGCTGTCAAAGCGCGGAGGCGCCCTTCCCCCAATAAGAGGCGGGAAGGGGCGCCCTCTCCTTTGCCGGCATGCCTCGGGAGCCCCTCCCCGCCCTAGATCCCCGGCCTCCTGCGGGGCGGCCCGGCCCACCTCCTCCTGTCAAGCCGAGGCCAAGCCTGCGGCCTCCTCCGGCTGCCCGCTCTACCCCGGCGGCCCTCGGAGCCCCCCTCGGCCGAGTCTCCGCGTGGCCCCCGCGGGAGCCCTCGCCCTCCGCCTTCCCCGCCGCCGCCACTCACTCGGCCTCTCCGTCTGGCGCCCGGGGGGCTCAAGCGCTCCGGATGCCTCGCTCTCCCTCCGCCTGGGGACCCGTACCCGGAAAAGGAAGTCCCTCCCTGGCTTCCGCCGGAAAGCGGAAGGAGGAGGACGGTGGCGGTGGCGGACGCGTGACGTCACGCGCCGAGGGAGCCTGCCGCCGAGGGAGGGAAGGAAGGACGCTGGGGGGGGCGTGGCCAGAAGGAAGGGGGCGTGGCGGGAGGGCGGAGGCGCCCCTCCCTGCGGGAGTTGAGTCGCGCGCGTGCGCGCTGTGCTCTGTTGGGTGCCCCGGTTTGCAGGATGGGGACAGCTGGTGGGAGACCTCCTTGGGTTCCCCCCCTCGTTGAGGTCCTCCAAACCCACCCAAAGGTCTTCCATGGAGATGGTGGCCTCTCAAAATGCTTGAGTGGTCAATGTTCTTCATGCAAACTCATTTGGTTGAGGAACATCTGTCATGAAGGAGTTTGCATGAAGAACATTGACCACTCAAGCATTTTGAATGGGCACCATCTCCATGGAAGACCTTTGGCTGAGGAACATTTCTCATGAAAGAGTTCTTCCATGGAGATGGTGCCCACCCAAAAGTCTTCCTTAGTCAATATTCTTCAGGCAAACTCCTTCATGAGAGATGTTCCTGAGCCAAAAGTCTTCCATGGAATTGGTGCCCATTCAAAATGCTTGAGTGGTCAATGTTCTTCATGCAAACTCTCATGGTAGATGTTCCTCAGCCAAAGTTCTTTCATGGAGATGGGGCCCATTCAAAAGTATTCCTTAGTCAATGTTCTTCATGCAGACTCCTTCATGGAGACCTCAGCCAAAGCTTTTCCATGGAGATGAAGAATATTGACCAAGAATTTGCATGAATAATATTGATTCATGGAGATGTTCCTCACCTGAAGTTCTTTCATGGAGATGGAGCCCACTCAAAATGCTTCTATGCCAAACTTCTTCATGGAATGCTCAGCCAAAGCTCTTCATGGAGATAAAGAATATTGACCACAAAACCATTTTCGTGAGCAGCATCTCTCATGCAAGAGTTTTGGGTGAGGAACATCTCCATGAACAAGTACGCATGAAGAACAATGAACATAGAAGCACTTTGGGTGGGCAGCATCTCCATGGAAAAGCTTCAGGAGAGGAACATAAGGAGGAATTTCCATGAAGAACATTGATTCATGGAGGTCTTCCTCACCCAAAGATCTTTCGTGGGAGATGCTGCCCACCCAAATGCTGTTCCTCATCCCAAATTCTTCCTTGCTTAATGTTATTCATGGAAAGTCAAATTAATGCTACATATTTTCTCTTGGGGCTTTTGTCTTCCACAGTGACAGCATCCAGGGTCCTTCTGTGATGCAGCACTCACGAAAACCATTCCATTGATTAATTGTTTTCTCTCTGAAGAAATTTCTATTTAATTCTAGGTGGGCTCTCTCTGATGATCTTAGAATAGAATAGAATAGAATAGAATAGAATGGAATGGAATGGAATGGAATGGAATGGAATGGAATGGAATGGGATACAGAATAGAATGAAGAGGGAATAGAAAATAGAGTAGAATAGAATAGAATGGAATAGAATAGAATATAGAATAGAATATAGAATAGAATGAAGAGGGAACTGAGAATAGAATAGAATAGAATTCTTTATTGGCCAAGTGTGATTGGATACACAAGGAATTTTGTCTTGGTGCATATGCTCTCAGTATCCATAAAAGAAAAGATACATTCATCAAGAATCATCAGGAACAACACTTATTAATAGTCATAGAGTCCTAAGATCTTCTGCTGTTACTTCTTGTCCTGCCCTCTGGGCTTTGGAGACGAGGTTAACCCCCTTCTTCGTTCTGGCAGCTCCTCAAATTTTGGAAGACTGCTATCGTGTTACTCCTCCTAGTTCCTCTCTTTCGACCAGCCCAGTTCCTTGCAACCATTCATTCCATAATCCCCAGCCCCCTTGTCAGTCAACATCAGCAAGACAAACCAGCTGAACAAAGGGATTGATTTTCCACCTCCTCTGTCTTCTTGGTCAATAGCCATGAGGGGTGGCCTTTGTCCATCCTCTCCTCTTCCTTCCCATTTTTTTGGTTCTCCTGCACGAAGCCCTGTCCTTTTAGCTCCGTATCCGTGAAGCGGAACCACAGCTATCTCATCAAGGATGCCGTGGACACCTGCAATTAGTAGAAAAAAGGGTATTTAGTCATTCAAGAAGAAGAGGGACGCCCAAAAGGAACTGCCTGAGGCTCCCGAGATGGAAGCCCAAAGAGAATAACTCCATACATCTAAGAAAAGACTTGAGAGTTAAAGAAACAAGCCAATATTTGTTCTACGTTGCAAAAGTGTAACAAAGGATAGCCTTGAAACGCGTACATGTATTTATTTATGTATTTATTTATTTTGTTTGTCAAGCATGCATGAGAAAACAAGTAGAAGTATGAACATAACATATAAACATATAAGTATGAACGGCTATAAGTATATACATAATAAAGGACTACGGATACATGGATAAATGGAAATAGTAGGATGGTGGGCACACTGATGGACTTATGCACGTCCCCTTACAGACCTCTTAGGAATGGAGTGAGGTCCACAGTAGGCAGTTTAAGGTTAAAGTGTTTAGGGGGTTGAACAGTGGTGGGATTCAAAAAATTTTACTACCAGTTCTGCGGGTATGGCTTGGTGTGGCAGGGGAAGGATACTGTAAAATCTCCATTCCCTCCCCACCCCTCTAACCTGCTTTCCAGCTCCGTTCTCCGATGCAGGGGAATAAAACAAGACCTAGCCGATCAGCTGGGACTCAGGAGGCAGAGAAGAGATCGGATTGGCAGGGCCAGTCAGAGGTGGGATTCCGAACTACTCAAAATCTCCGCTACCAGTTCTCTAGAACTGGTCAGAACCAGCGGAATACCACCTCTGGGTTTGAGGATATAACAACAGAGTCAGGGAGTGAGTTCCAGGCGTTGACCACTCTTTTGCTGAAGTCGTATTTTTTGCAATCGAGTTTGGAGCAGTTTACTTTGAGTTTGTATCTATTGCTTGCCCGTGTCTTGTTGCGGTTGAAGCTGAAGTGGTCGTTGACAGATAGGATGTTGTAGCAGACAATTTTGTGCACTAAGCTTAGGTTGGATCATGGCCGGCGTAGGTCTAGATTGTCCAGTTCCAAAATTTCAAGCCTGGGTGGCACAAGGTATTCTACTGCGAGCAGAGGAGTTGTTTGCAAACACCCCATGGACTGCACGCTTGTGAAGGATGCTTCTCAAACCTCTTTAGTTAATTCACAGCAGTGGGGAAAAGGGTTGCTATTTTAATTTCCCCAAATATATCCAGCCTGAACATCATGGTACAGGTAGTCCTTGACTTATGGCCATTTGTGACCATTTAAAGCTACAAGGGCACTGAAAAAAGTCCCTTTTAAATGTCTTTTTTCACACTCAGAACTGTTGCAGTCTCCCCATGGCCACGTGATCCAAATTGAGACGCTTGGCAACAGGTTCGTATTTATGACGGTCGTAGCGTTCCAGAAGGGGTGGGGATGTCACATGATTCCCCTTTTGTGACCGTCTGACAAGCAGAGCCAAGCCAAGTTTACTTAACTACCGTGTTGCTAATTTAGCAACCGCAGGGATTTAACCCGTGGTGGTATTCAGCTGGTTCGCACCGGTTCAGGCGAACCGGTAGCAAGGATTTGGCATGGATCACTGAAATGGTAGTGTCTTCTGACTGGCCACGCCCCCGACCCGTTCATCACTCGCTCACTTGCCCCGCCCACCCAATGCACCCGCTCAATGCTCGCCCACCCAGTCACTCCTTAAGTTATTTTTTTAATCTCCTGACAATCAGCTGTTCCTACAAACAGCTGTTGCTGGGATTTTCCTTGCTTCTTACTGCTTCACCCAGGAGGCTTCCCTGAGGCCCAGGAAGCTTCCTGGGAGCAAAAACAACATCCCAGAGGCTCCCCTGAGGCCAGGAAGGGCCAAAAAATGGGGTGGGCTGGTGCTGCAAAAAAGGTCACGCCCACCCAATTGCATGACCACTCCTACCTAGCCACGCCCACCTAGCCATGCTCACAGAACCAAATGTTTGAATCCCACCACTGGATTTAACTTAACCCCTTGCAGCAAGAAAGTTTGGAAAAATGGGGCAAAACCCACTTAGCAACGGAAATTTGGGGCTCAACGATGGTCGTAAGCAAAGGTCTATCTGTAATCACATCCTGCAAATTCTCAAAAGAGAGAAAAGGTCAGATTTCCTAAGAAGCCCCCAAGTTGCTTTCAAGTCATTGGAAAATAAAGCTAGTTTGCCTCTGTCTGCCTACGTGCAAAGAGGAGTTATTGGAAATTGCTCTCGTGAGTCATTGTAAGTGAAAAGAAATGAGTCACTCGTTGGGTTCATCCAACTCTTTCCCAGTATTTTGGGCTCCTCCCAGGCCATTTTTCCATAAAAAACGTCATTTGCAGCCCTTCCTGTGTTGCAAATATTCAGTATTCTGTGGGCGTGCTTTTTGGAGATAATGGCCTTTATTAAAAGCTCTTAAATGTATTAGAGAGACAGATGGTGGCTGCTGCAAGAAATTACATTTATAGTACATGCTATATTACCTTTTCCCGTAATAACATGTTTTATGTTAACTGCCAAAGGATAGGTCGTTCTCACCTTACAGCTGCAATAAGAATTTCTGCTTCTAAGCCAGAAGATGTAGGCAGAGATTGGGAGACGCATTCAAACTTGCAAGGTTTTGTTACCGGAACCCCATCGGGAAAGTAGGTTCGCTACTCATGACTTTGATGTTCCAATCTGGTCTGCTTTGAAGCTAAGATTTGCTCAGGATTGCATAGATGAGTGGGTAGCAATAGAAGAGAATATTGGTAGCTCAGGGTTGAGCTATGGGGTCCTTGGTGCTCTCTGAGCTGGGTGGTTTTCTTGCAGACATTTCATGACCCAACAAGGCAACATCATCAATATTAAAAGGGAGTGGGGTTTGTGGAGAGGAGGAGAGGAGGAGGAGGAGGAGGAGGAGGAGG
>BHFT01016413.1:0-24138 GCA_004320025.1 Laticauda laticaudata
TGGCGAGTGGGACCTCGCCGAAACATTGCCAAGATACTCTTAATCTTACACGGGAAAAGACCCGAAAACACCTAGACTTACATACCTGTACCCGTGAAAATCTATGAAATATAGTTAGATAGATAGATAGATAGATAGATAGATAGATAGATAGATAGATAGATAGATAGATAGATAGATAGATTTTGTGGTTTTATTATTTCTACTCCAGATTATTTCTACTCCAGTCTATTAAAGTGATACTACATCCTATATTCCCACTCCAGGCTATCATATTCCCTTTGATCAACTATTCTAAATTTTATTATCTTTACTTATGTATTGACTGAAGAAAGAGAGACATTTGATGAGTATAATTGTGAGGTATTCTGCCAGACCTAACTGATTTATCAGCAACTTGACAAGTAATATTATTAAATGATTATTGTTGTTGATATAAATGTATCAACAATCATTTAATATGTATAATATTTACTACATTTATAGTTATAATTAACTACATATTAATATTTGAATATATCTTGTTTATTACTTTAAATAATCAATTGACTTTTTCAAGTTAATCTATTTCTAAATTTTTCTATGTGCATTGATGAATTCTTTATAATACTATAATATAATATTGTCTCATATATATAGATATATATCTTTCTGCATATGTGGAACAGTATAGAATATACAATAGATAAGATTTGCATATAATTAGAGAGATAGGAGAAGGTATCTATCATTACTATTACTTGGATTTCATGATAATGAGAATTAAGCATAGATTTTACATATGCTTATATTTAATTTAGAATTTTAATTTGAGATTATATTGGATAGTATTTGCATTTACAAGTTTGTTGAATATATTAAAGAATTTAGGAAATTAAGTGATAGATAGACAAATTAGGCAATTAGTTTATTGGTCAACTTAACTTATTGGTCAACTTTACGATATATTATTTAACAGTGAATGCTAATTTGGGACAACATAATTACTATAATACAAAAACAGAAACATATTTACATTTATCAAGCAAAACCAGTTAATCCTCTCCCAAAAAGCAATGGGAAATAGGAATCATAATTAGACATTGGAAAACATTTTGCAGATTACAATTAATTGGTTTTGTAGTATAGCCGTTGAACTGCATGGATGTTATTTTCCTTTCCTCCTCCCCATATTCCTTTGCATAAGATGCTGCCTAACTTTCAAGGAAGACGACAATGGGGAAGGAAATTGCTTTTTCCATTTCAAGTGGCTCATAAGTATGTACTTGTCTACCATTTCATTTTCTTTTAAATATGTATTTTATTCTAAGTTTTGTGAGCTATGTGGGAAGCTTTGTATTGATGACAGTTAGGTAAACATGGCAGAAAAGAGAACAAATACATTGTACATAGGTCTCCCTGCTTTCCAGCATTGAGGGTAAACAGTGAAGTTGGGCAGACAGATGCAAAAATGTTTATGTTGTGAGATGGTAATATTAGCACTAAATGAATTGGCTCATTTAGTCCTCCTTGTATGTTATATTATGCATCAGCATGGGGCCTTTTAAACTAAAATATTGCTAAGTATTGATTTTCCTGTATTTTGGTATGCTGCAAAGAAATAAATAAGCAAAAAATCCTCAAAAACTCTATCTTGTGAATCTTTTCCTGCCCCCGGTAATAAAACCCATCCTTCTCATTCAACTACACTTTTGAAGACAAAACTTGACCTTTCCTGACCCCTGTATTTAAAGGTCTGTTCATAATTCAGTCTTCAATCAGTGTGTAGAGAAGCATCCATGTGGAAATATGGAAGCCTGTGAGATATGTAGCTTTCTCCTTTACACGTTATCTGACCCAATGAATCCTTTTCACAAAAGAAGGATTTATGTATGCATAATTTGGGTTGGGGGGGGAGGCCCGGTTTCACTGTGCTTCAGAAAACACACACATTTTACTCCTCCTTCTCCAGGAAAACTCAGCATGAATTTGAGTGGATGTATTGCAAGTGTAAGGATGAAAAGAAAGGTAGTTGCTAAGAAGGCCACCTATCTTTTTTTCACTTGGTTAGATTAATTTTTTCTTTTATGCAAATACGTAGCTTTCTGGCTTTTAGTCCCCATGGCCGTGTAGAAGTGATGATTACCACTCTATCCGAGATAAGACGCTTTCATTAGAATGGCAGCAAATTCAACTCTGTGGTTGGACTTTAGCAGCTCAGTATATAGAATGTACTTGTACTTTTTTTGCATCCATCATATGTTACAGCTATTCTAGCAGTGAGGAATGCATGTGGATAAATAAGGATATGGATTTGTTTGGCATGGAGATTGTCACTGGAAACAGAATTATAGTGATAAACCTGCTCTGCTCTCTTTGAGTGTTGGCTTTTCTGTAGTAGGCATTGAAATCAGTGTCTTGACTTATAATCACATTTGTATTATCTTTTAATCAGATTTGATGCAATATTAGACCTAACAAGTATATCAAGTGCCTTGTAAAGTCCACAATGCTTGGGGCATACTCAGGATATGGGCAATGTTTAATTTTCCTTCCCTCCTTCCTTCCTTTCCTCCCTCCCTCCCTCCCTCCTTCCTTCCTTTCTTCCTTCCTTCCTTCCTCCTTCGCCTGCCTCCCTATCTCTCTTTCTCCTTCACTTTCTCTCAGAAACAGAATACATTATTTTTATTATTAATAAAATAGATTACCACAAAAATAAAATATGATAATATTGTTCTGACCAACGCTTCCTGAGACACCAACAAACACGCATAAAATCCCAAACCCTTTTATTTTAGTTCAATGGCTGTGAATTATCATCATTCATAGCCCAGAATGAGTTTCAACCAGTTATAAATAGTCCCAGGAACATCTGCCAAAGTTCTTTGGAAGAATACTGATAAGAATGCACTTTTTCTGACTTGAAGTGCTGCCAACAACTAAAGTCCCAATTAGTCTTTTAAAACCAAAAAAAGAACAAATTCACCATGGAGCTTTCAGAGTCCAAGCCGATCAGAGCAAACAGCGTTGCTTCCTGCAAAGATTTTCCTACCTTTGCACTTCCTTTATACCTTATGGGAGGTGCAATCACCTCCAAGCCTTACTCCTGAGTCGCCACTTTTGTCTTAGCTGCTCTTGCCTTCTGGCAGCTCTGTGAACATGCGCACTGGGAACAAGCTCCCCTTGTTCCCTCTGCCTCACTACTGCCAGATTCTGGAGGCTCTGAAGTCAGCACATAACTTCCAAATGGTCCTGGCCCCATCTCTGCATCAGATGCAGGACCCTCGTCCAAGTCGTCCCCAGACTCCCGGACTGGTCCTTCCCCACTGTGCTTCTGCTGCCGTCTGCCCAGGCTGCCAGCAAACCACAACAAATACATTGTCCCTCTTAAAAGCTCATGTTCTGGGTTGAATAAATTATATCTTCCTTGCCATCTGATTCATTTGACTTCTTTAAGTGTCACTCCATGATTACTATGCTAAGTCCTCATTGGGCACTTTATCTCATGACTGGTTGCTCTTAGTTTCTTAAAATTGTTCTTTTGTATATTCTAACTCTCAGTGATCCATCACCAAATTCTCAAACAGAATACTCAGAATTATGAGCAAAAGATCACACAGAAAAGGTTTATGTACTACAGAAGCATTAGGTTCTCAGGAAGGGAAAAAGAGGGTTATTATAGATTAAGCCTACTTTGCATGAATAAAATTATTTATCCTTCCAGCACGTCTTGTCCCCTGAAATAAATATAATGAAGTGTGATCTTGTCCTATTTTTTAATCAAAATATACAATAAGTATATTGTATATAGTCAAGATTTGCTTGGATATTTGAGGCAGCTTAAAAATTGAACAAGTGCATTAAAAATAAAATTGGTAAAATAAGTAAACCATAAATGACACAGTTCACACAATGTCTTAAGACAAAACATGGCTTAAAAACACAACAAATATCCATCCTATTAGGTTAAAACTAACAAATCACTTTACGGAGAGATGTGTAAATTTTAAGGGCAAATGCAATAACTCTGCCAAACAACATTTCATTCAACTCATCTCCCCATGAGTTTGGGGGTTAGGCTTTTATTAATAGATAAATGAATGTTGGGACTGATTGTGGGCAATTACCATTATGGCTCAGTGGGCAAATGAGAAATTCCAGGACTGCAACTTCCTTGTATCTTAGTAAATCTACTTGTATTTACTAAGCTATCACTTTATTTATTAATCAAATTTATATTCTGTGTTCAGCTCACCTGAAGCAACTCTGGGCATAGCAGAAGAAGCTTCTGGGCAAACAATATTTTGGATAAGACTCTCTGGCATCTCCATTTTTCTCTCTGAGACTTCCATGGAAAAAAAAGTGGTACAGCTTTTGTATTGCTTTTTTGGCCTGTCACTGATCTACTAATCATTGGAATAAATCATTTAATTAGGTCTTTATCCATTTAATGAGACCATTGTTTAGCTTGCATTTTGCTATCTTCTCTAGTAACATTTCATAGATGATTTTGTTGAATATTTTGTTGAAGTCCAGTGCAGTCTTATGACACAACTGAACTGATCAGTGCATCAACCAAGGTCTATCTGGTCTGGCAGAACTTGTTTTTGAAGAATACATGGTTGCTTCTGCAAAGCAATGCATTCTTTTCCAAATTCTCCCAAATTGCTTAATAATGTTTCAACATTGTGCAAGTTCCAATATTAACCTAATCATTCTGTAATTGCCTAGCTCTTCTTTTTGTCCCCTTTTAAGGGGAAGAATATTTGCTTTTCTTCAATCTCATGACACTATACTCATCCTCCAAGATTTTTCAAAGGTCCTAAGACTTTAAGATGAATATATGAATTTTTACAAGACTCTTGGATTATCATTCTTATCTTGTGTCATAGTTTCTCCTTAAATCCATTTGAATAGTTTCCCTCCCAAATCACTTGTTGGAATCCTTCTCCAATGTCATCTCCAAACAGTGGATCCATTCCTCCTTTTTTCTTCCTTTTACTACTGACATGACCAAAAAAACCACCTTTTGTTGCTTTTAGCTTCCATCACTAGTCTAAGACTTTCAAGATAAGTGCTTTAGCTTTTCTGACTTTCTTTTTGCAGATACTAGCTTTTATCTGTAATTCAATAATTGCAGGTATGCCTTCTGCATGATTATACCCCTTTTCCATTTTCTGTATAGGTCCCTTTTAATTCTTCATTGAGTTGAAATCACTTTACACAGCCACAGAAGTTACCTAAGCAGCTTCTTACTCCCTTTTTTTCCTCACTGGAAAACTGTATGATTCAGCGGTTCCCAATCTTCCTATATTCCCTTTCACTGAAGGATTTCTGACCATGGGATCCTTCCTAATACTTCTCAAAATCTTTTGAAATTGGCTCTCCTGAAATTCAGTGTGCATATACAACTTTGCCCCAAATTAAATTTCAATTTTTAGTATTTTGAATCTCAAAATGATGTGATCACTCTCTCCCAGAGCTCCTACAGATTTTACCTTTTTGACCAGCTCATTAAAATCAGAGTCGGTCTAGCTATTTTCTTCTTCAGCCTTGTGGGAAATGAAACAGTAAGCAACAGTAATCACTAAGGAATAGTTTTGTTCTTATAGTCAAGTTGTTTTTCAGATATTGAAGCTTTCTGTTATTACTGCTTTCTTCTGTGAAATTTAGGTGATCTAGTTCAGGACTCATTCTCTCGATTTTCTGCCTATCTTGACAGTCTATTATATATCCCCACACAATATCTTGATTGTTTCCCTTTCCTACTGTGCAAATTAAGGAAGATAGAAGCCTTAACATTTAAGTTTACAGAAAACCCCACACACAAATCAGTATTTAAATTTTGATTCTCACCACCCACTGGAGCACAAAATGGAAGTGATTAGAACTCTACACAACTGGGCTTAATTGCCTACCAGTAAAGAGGGAAAAGGAAAAGAACTAAAACATGTCAAGGGGTCCCTCAGAAGTTGTGGTTATCCTAACTGGACCTTTATCAAATCCAGAAAAAGATCCAACAGGCGCTCCTTCATTACAGACAAACAAGAGATCAACAAACCTAGCAATATTGTCATTCCATATGATGAAGGAATATCTGAAAAGCTCAGGAGAATTTTCAACCAATACAACATATATGTACCCTTTAAACCCAAGAATACACTAAGGCAGAAGCTTGTCCAGCCTAAGGATAAAACACCCAGACAAAAACTGAGCGATGTGCTATATGCAATACAATGCAGTAAGACATGTGCAGGTCTGTACATTGGTGAAACAAAACAACCACAAGTGCATAGCACAACATAAGAGATCAAACCCAACAGGACAAGATTCAGTTGTCCATCTGCATTTGAAAGACAAAGGTCACTCTTGTGAAGACAGCAAATTCCACATTTTGGATAGAGAGGATCATTGATATGAAAGGGGTAAAAGAGTTATGTTAACATTGAACAGCATTCTCTCTACAGAGGGAGGGTTCTGACACCACCTATCTCCCTGCGGTATCTGCTATCCCGCATTAGATGGGCGTCTCATGATAGGGAGCGAAAGGAGAAAGAAACGACAGGAGACAAAGTTCCTCGGGATGAGTGCGCCCAGAATTTCTGGGTACACGCTCTTTTATTATGCTCATTCAAAAGGGGGTGATTGTTTATTCAGAGCCTAGGTCAAGCCCAGGTCAGACAGGATATACAGGATTTTACAATAGCTCAGATAAGGCAAGATACCAGGTCAGACAGGATCGCAAGATTTATAATTCGATCAGGATATTCCTGCTTTACAAAGCTGCATGCTAGACAAACTAATCACAATGTAAATAAGCTATTTCTACAGATGTTTAACTCCTTGTCCCTGTACGTGCCCTGCAAAAGGTCACTGAGGAGACAGAAGCTCAATGATTACACGTGAATGATACAATGTTGCAAATGCCTGAACGATACATAGTTGCAATGATACACAGTTGCAAACATATGAATGATACATAGTTACAACATCTCCCATCTACAAAGCAGCTCTCACAGAGAGCACTAGGGGCCAGATGACTACAAAGAAATACAAACTTTCATCACCCATCCATCAGAACCTATTCTTCCATCCCCCACCACCCAGTCTCAATTGCCAGTATCTATCCTCCATCCTACCACCCACCACTCCACCTCATCACAACTGATGAAGTTTCTTGGATGAGAAACAAAATGTTTTGTTCTTCTTCAAGGAAAAAACAATCCAGTTGCCTCTTGAAAAAGCACTTTTGAGACAATTATGACCTGGATGACTGAGAATCTCCAAAGAGTTTTATGTTTTAGTTTACAAATCTGATCAAAATTTCAATTATTTGTCAGGTTCAAATCAGAGCTCAGGCCACTAATTTTAGAAATCAAATAAGTACTGTCGTCAAATCATTGTTCCAGTTTTCTCTGACATTCCTTTGATTCTTAAATTATTTCTCCTGTTTCAATCCTGTAAATCTGACAACTCAATCTTTATTTCAGAAATATCCTTTTGAGTCTTGCTTGTCTCTAAAGTATTACTTGTGGCCCTATTACAAGCTTTGCTGTCTACCTGAGCTATATCTGCTGTTTGTCATGACATTTCCTNACATTTCCTTAAATTGTTTACTCATTTGCTCATATGTACCTGTCCAGTCTTCAGTTATTCCCACCACATCATACCATACTGTCTTTAATTCATTTTGGAGTTGTTTTTTTATTTGTCCAATTATGTCCATAACAGATCTCTGTCCACTCTGTGAAGAGTGCTTTCTTCCTTTGTTGCTTTTTCTTTGTTTTCTTGAACCTTTTTTAGGTCTTCAGCTTTAATCTCTTTTCTTTTTGCAGCATCTACTTTTTTAATATTTTGCTTAAATTATCTTACTACGTGATAATCATTTTGTAAGATAAATCAACTATATTAGAAAAAATAGCTAGGTAGGGGTAAAATCAGAGAGCTCAGCAGACCATCTTTATCAGTGGCTGGCCACAAACCTCTGCTCCTCCTTCACATAAAATGCCTTTTCTCTTCTTTTATTTGTTTTATTTCTTTTAAATAAATTACACCTTTCTATGTTTGCATTTCCATTTATGACCTTCATTCTATTAAGTTTCAGTAATGCCTACGAAATTATATTCAAATTCATTCATTAAGACTTCTATTTCTTCCCATTATTTCCCCATATTCTGCAAATTTGAGAATCACTGGACTTCTTGGGCCACATAATTTAATGTTCTTTCTTCTAGACAACCTATGCATGCCTCCCAATTCTGTTCCTAGTACTTGACATCATGCCATCTTTTTCATGTCCTTCAGATTTCAGTTTAAAGTCTTCCATATGCAAAGATGCAAATAACCTTCCCAAAACATTCTTCCTGGTCCTCAGGAGACTTCTATTATGTTCTTCTGCCTCTTCCTGGGCCATATCCTTCAACAAGAACTCTGAAGAAAACACCACTTGCGTCCCCAGCTATTTCACCCTCCTTCATTAATCTCTTGCAACATCTTCATGATTCCATCATGTTATGCCATTTGTTCCCATTATTATGTCATTTGATGAGGAGAAAGGGATAATTGTTAGAGTACATAAAGTATCTTAGAAATATTTTCTTCATATCTTGAATCTTTGCCCCAGGAAGACAGCACATTTTTCTTGGTAAACTGAATCCAACTGAAAGATTACTATTTTGTCTCCTGCTCTCAATAAGAGGTCTCTGATCACCACTGCCTATTACTTGTTTCCTTTCAAGGCAGAGGCAGGAATATTTACCTTTTCAGAGTTGTAGAGTTTTCTTCCTTACTTCCTGACATTTGTGGCAATGCTTTTAATCTAGGGGGTAATCAGAAGGGAGGCCCTGAAATCAATTCTGAAGGTTCAGAAAATAAGGGTTCTTTTTTTTATAGACCAAAGTCTTTATGTCACATCTCTCCATGTCTCTATTCCTTCCATTTTTATTTTATCTTCTGGAAGGCTTCTTGGTGTAATTTTCCCATATGTACTTTCTGTTTTAAATTGAAACATTTCTTATCTTCCCTCAAAGGTTGAGAGATGGGCCTTTAGTCAAGAGGCCAACCAGCCTGTCGTGCGTGGAGTCTCATAATCTTTTGGAAGCAAAATTAAAATGGCAAATCCCCTGTGGATCATGAGAGAAATTCTCTAGGTCCCTGTTCCTCTGATGAACAATAAACCACAAATAAAATTCTTCTCTCCAGACCTCCTTTCCAGATGTGTGGTGAATCTCCCTGTTCTCCTGTCTATGAAGGTTCTCAGTTATCTCCCTGTTCTATTCCATTTGTGAATTTATTCTTTGAAAATTGCCTTTCTTATATGTCCTCTGAAGCTGCCTCAACTCGATCAGCTAAAAGCAAAGCTCCAGTCATAATAGGAAGTCAGCAGCTTTCAAGAAATAACTGGAGGAATCAATCAGCACTGCATAGGAAACAATCAGTGAAAACTAATCTACAATCTCCACCCCTCTGCCCAGGTCTTTCTCATCCTCTTACATAACACCTCCATTCTTCTCAGAGGGAACTCCTCTGAAAACTTTTGTTAAGGATTCACTTATTTGTTTGCTCAGTAATCCTACTTTTTCATCTGGAGACATTTCAGTTGGACACTTCTGATTATTTCTGCACTTGGGAATACCATTCTTCTTAGATTTATCTGGCCCCTGCTTTGACTATATTTCAAAGGAGTGGCTTTCTTTCAGAACCTGACTTTCCTCTCAAGTTTTGACTGCAGTGAGTAGAAGGTCCTCTGCATTTCTTTTGGCTGGTAGAATTGATTTTTCCTGGACATTTCCCATTTGTATTTTATCTGTATTATATTTATGCTTTTTAAGTAACCCACAGTAATTAAAGAGAGCCTCTTGAGAAGCCTCTTGAAATAAATAAAATAAATTACTTCTGTTTATAACCTTATAAAATATATACTGTATTTATTAATAATCATATATGTTTTGTTCAGAAAACACACGAGGTAGACCAGGTTCCAACAACAAAGGCTTTATTCTTTCGCTAGTCAGTAAATCGGGAAACACTTCGGCTGAAACTGAGGCCAGCCTATAAGGTGGCCTGCTGACTTGTAGCAATGGCAGTTGCTTAAATTTGCCCACCTTTCAGCAGCTCTTTGGATTTGGTTCCTAGTGAAGCCAATTCCAATGCTTAGAGTTTTATTGACCATCAGGTTTGCAGATTTTGGAGTCGACCCAATTTACATATAGAACACCCCTCCTCTTAGTCAGTCTATTGTGGTGACGTCAGTCTCGCAGGGTAGGTGGGGGCTTCCCGGACTCGGACTTGACTTGCGCGGTTCATTTCTTGCTGTGAAGACTCGGACCGGTTCGGATGGGGCTGCTGTGTCGGTCCATTCTTTCCCTGGAACCGTTCTGGAAGGGTTGAGTCAGCCATTTTACGGCCGCCTGAGTTTCTTAGGCTGGCGGTTTTGCCGCTTCCCTCCCGTTTCCTCCGGCAGGTTCGAGCTGGCCTGGTGGCCCCTTCCGATGGCTCTTCACGCAAGTCTCTCCAAACAGTGAGTCTTTTATTTGCTCTTTTTGTTCATATGGTTTTCATTTGGTTTTAGTTGTTAACAGTTCTTTATTTAATTCTCGCATTTCCCCCCACCTTATGTTTGGCCAATTCGGTCGGTTTTTTCTGCGAGTGTAAGTAGGTTGATGTCTGTGGCTCTTTCTATATGTTCGGGATCGAAGCTGGTCTCATGTGGGCTGCTTTCCATTCCCTGCCATCATCTACTGTTAACCGGTGTTAGGATTTGGGGCCTGTTATTTGCGGTAATTTGTCCTGGTGCCATACTTGGGTCCCCCGGTGTTGAGTTTTTGGCGTAGACTTAAATCGCCAATTCCCAATATTTTCTAACCATGTTAGAGGAGTCTGGGGGGTTTTCTGGCCTGGAAATCTTTGGGATGCAATCTATCAAGGTGTGACCTTAGTTTTTTCTCCCATGAGTAGCTCTGCCGGGGACTTGTTGGTTGTCGGTACTGGGTGTTATTGTGCTGGAGGTGAGCAATCGTTTATTTTATGCTGTACATCTCCAGGTCCATTTTTCTAAACCCTTCCTTTTGTAAATAGACCATTCTCTCTGCCCTACCATTTGCAGCCGGATGGGCTTGGCGCGGTTAGGGCATGTTCTTCAATACCTGGGAGGCTAGGTATTGTTTCAAGTGTAGGCTGTGTTTAGTTTGTGGTGATTATGCGGACATGAGGACGTCCGGATTGCGCAATTGGGTGGAAAAAGGCTGTGTCCAGTTGTTTTATTTACTCATTCAGTTGTTGTTGTGGCATAATTTTTACTTCTAACCAGTTTAGAATAGGCGTTCCACAGACAATCAGAAAGGTATTGTCCTTTAGTTGGACCAGCGGAAATCGATGTGCGATTCATGACAGGGGCCTGTGGGATTCCAATTCTCTAATGGGTTGTTTGGGTTGGATGGTCTAATTCCTGTGACATTTCTTAACGAGGTTACCCAGATTCGATGTCCCCATCAAAAACCCGCGACCCAGACATATCTCTTCTTGCAAGGGCTTTTCATTTTTACAATTCCCGGGTGACCTCTCGTTGTTAGCATACTAAGACCCTGGTTTGTTAGTTTGTTAGGAATAACACCCGATTCACCCACACAGTAAACCAACCTTTTTGAATAGAAAAGTTCGGTTTGTCTGTCCGGAAAGGGTTTTAAAGTTTTCAGTTTTTTGATTTTCCGGCCAGCCTTTACCTAACCAGTTAGAACGGGGCAGTCAAAGATCTTTTTGGGTTGGGCTTTGGCGACATCATTAAGCTATATGGGGAGATCGGGGCAAGTTCTCTATTTGTAATGCTTGTCATCGCTGGTTGCCGGTCTTCTTCATCGCTGGAAGGGTGCTCTGCTTTAAAGCGTCCGCATGTGAAATTTGTTTCCCCGGTTGGTGTTGTCAGAGTGTATGGTAGGTCTTGCTAGGAACTCTTGACCATCTGTCATTCTTGGGGAGAGGATGATTTGTTGTTAGGTTTTTTCCCGCCAAAATTCCTTTAGCGGTTTGTGGTCTGTGATAATTTTGAAAAGTCCGCCCGATAGGTACTTCGTGGAAACTGTTTCACTCCTGCGAAATTGCTAGTGCCTCTCTGTCCAATTGGCTGTAATCCGCCTCGCGGGTTTTGGATAGAGTCTTGAATAATATGCGATGGGCGCTTCTCTGCCATCGGTAGTTGGTGGCTATGGATGGCACCTACTCCGAATGGGGAGGCGTCGCAGTTCACGTCTTAAGGGCAGTGTGTGCTAAATTGAATGAGAACGTTTGATGATGTTATGCCAAGTTTTTAATTTTTTTGGAAGGCTTTCTTTTCTCTGTACCCAACGTCCAAATTGGACTTTCTTAAGACTAAAAGACGGTCTGCAATGGTTCTGCGTATAGTGGCCTTATTTGGCAGGAATAATTATTAGAAGTTAATTAGTCCTAAAAAGCTTTGTAGATTCGGTCTGTTTTTTGGTTCTGGGTTGCTTCTTTAGTCGCTTTAATTTTTTTGTTCTGTGGGTGTAATTACCCTCTCCATCTATTAAAAGGCCCCAGAATTCGAGCTATTCTTAATTAGGCAACACTTTTCTTCTTGTTCACTTTTGAGCCAGATTCTTGACTTAGTTAGCTACTTTTTGAGTCGTTTTTTTTAATGGGGTTTCATCTTTGGCTGAGATCAGGACGTCGTCAAAATATGGTACGTACTCCTTGTATTGCCATTTAGGAGGCGTTCCATTATTTTTTTTTTTTTTTTTTTTTTTTTTGACTCTGGAAAAACGCCTGGGGCCACACTCACTCCAATTGGAGTCGTGGGACACTTGAATGCGCCTTTCTGGTGGACTATAGTCTGTGTTCAGCAGTTTTGGGTCACTGGGGAAGCTGTTGATATGGCTTGTGTAAGGTCAAGTTTAGCAAAAACTTTTCCTTTTTCCCAGGGAGTGAACAAATGCTGGACTACAGGCCACCGGGGTATGCGCTTAGGTGTATAATGCGTTGGTTCAGGGTAGCCTTATAGTCACACAGATTCTAACGGACCCATCGGGTTTGACAGGTGTGGACTATAGGTGTTTCCCACTTGCATGTCCACAGGTTCTAACACCCTTGGGCTATTAAATTCCTGTCCAGCTTTCCTCTATTTTTTGCCTTGGTGCCAAAAGGAACTCGCCTGGCTTTTATCTTTCGTGGGCTATTTGGGGGTTTTAGGTGAAAGAAATGGGCATTTCCTTGATACTTGCCAACCGTGAGCCGTCAAAAAGTCCTGGAATTCACGGATGAGGTCATCTCCCAGCCGGTTGTAGTCACTTTGATCGCATCCGGTCATCCCGATGCCCAAATGGGCGCGGAACCATCGATGACCCAGGAGGCTTGGTCTGTTCTCGGTCAACTTATGGTCAGCAGTAGCACCTTGACGTGTTGTTTTGTAGAGCGACTCGAAATGTCCCATTTGCCGGACTACAGGGATTTTGGGTTTCCCTTGGTAGTCCTTGGAGAGTTAGGTGCTGCTTCTGTAATTTCTTTGGGTTTTGATATCTGGGATTAAGCTGTTTTTATTGTTGTCCCCCACGATACATGGAGAGGAAGGACCCGAAGTCCACTTTCATCTTGCAGGGCTTTCCTTCGATTTTTACAATGACTTTAACTTTTCTTCCCGCTTTCCGTCTGAGCGCTTCCTATAGTGAAAGTCTGGTGTTATTGGCTCACTTGTTCTTGGTTGCCACTTTCTCTCAGATAGTTTTGCGTCAGCTTGTCATTGGGGAATGTTCGGCGTCTCTTGGCTGTAGCTTTTTTTGTTTCTGCAGGACTTTTCTCGACTATGCCCCTCGGTTTCTTTGAGACCCTCAGATGGCATCAAGAAATCTGGCATTCTGGCTCGGGGATGGTTTCTCCGCAGCCAGCGCATTCCCACCAATGTTTTCTTTCACGCTCTTTTTTGTTAGCGTTATAGGCGGTTGGACCTCGTCGTCTTCTTCGCTAGAAGTCAGGGTGTTTCGCCCATACTCTGTCGTGGTGGGCGTAGTGTGGTAGGTATTGTTTTTTGTCTTTGGTTCGGGATTCGTTTTCATTCACTGTGTGTGTTCATTTTCTTCATAGTGGACAGCTGATTTTTTCGGGGCTTTCAGCGGCTGTGGGCTTCCGCGATAAAGTCTTCGGCTACGGTGATTGTGGGTTTGTTGAGTAATTTACTCTGGTGTGGTCGGTCTCTTAACCCCACACCACTCGATCCCTCATTCCCTCGTCAAGGTTTTGAGCAATTCACACTTCAGCCAAACCTATTTGTCGCGAAGGGCAGCGACCGATCGGCGGACGTCTCTCCCTCGTTCTTGTCTTCCTGTATAAATTCGTGTCGCTTTATTAAGTTTGACACCATCGGAGCATAGTGTGCTTTAGAATTCGTTGCAATTCTGGCCACGTTAGCTGTTGCATCTCGGGGCTTCGCTAGGGCCTTTGCCATCTGGGAAAACCGTTGGCCCACAGGTGTTAGGAACACAGCCCTCTTTACACTTGTCTGAAATTTCCTTCCATTTTCATTGCTTTCAAATACATTTGAAGCGGTCTGCATAGGAATCCAATCCTCTTCGTTGGGATTGAAAGGTGGCGGGCGGGTTGCGGTTGTTTCCAGGCATCTTGTGCGTCTGGATTCTTAATCACCGTGCAGTTTCGCGTTCAGGACGATCCCATCCTCGTCGCCAGTGTTTTGTTTCAGAAACACACGAGGTAGACGGGTTTCCAACAACAAAGGCTTTATTCTTTCGCTAGTCAGTAAATCGGAACACTTGGCTGAAAACCTGAGGGCAGGCCTTTATACAGGCTGGCTGGCCTGCTTGTAGCCAATGGCAGTTGCTTAAATTTGCCGCCTTTCAGCAGCTCTTTGATGTTCCTAGTGAACCAATCCAATGCTTAGTTTATTTGACCAATCAGGTTTGCAGATTTGGAGTCACCCAATTTACATATAGAACAATATATATGAGAATAAATAAGTTTTTTTAAAAAATAGAAGAAAAGCAATTTGGCATTTTTTCTAAAAATACCAAAATACAGGAGAATACTTTTTTAGGTTTTTCTCACTAAAGTGAAAGTTGTAATACAAAGAAGCATAAATAGTTTTTCTTACTGGAGTGACTAGTATAATTTTTAATAAAAACTATTATTTCCTTGATACTTATGGTTGCGTAATGTGGACTCTGAAAAAGGCAGATAGGAGAATAGAAGATGCCTTTGAATTGTGGTGCTGGATATGACTATTATATATCCTATGGACTGCAAAAATAACAGGTCCTAGACCGAACCTCACCAAAAATATCACTTGAAGCCAAGACTGCCAAATAGAGGCAGTCATATTTTGGTCATGTCATAAGAGCTGACTTACTCAAAAACCAATCATACTAGGAGTGATCAGCAGAAAAACGACAAGAAGTTGCCCTAGCACCCCACTGGCTAGACAGTATAAAGGATGATTCTGGGATGACCAGATGGATCTGAAGAAGGTGGGGCAAGACAGAGGGGCATAGAGACTGCTCATCCATAGAATGGCCAAGAGTCACACAACTGAATGACTGATGACAATATTTCTTTCCACAATAAAATAATATGCTTATGTACAAATTTTAAAAAGCATATATAGTGTGCACATCTAGTTCATTCATCTAGTTCAAGCTTCTTTTGAGGAGTAGTTGCTATTGAAAGAGAAGGGCCTTGGAAATCTGTATTGACTGCATTTGAATGGTAGCTTAATGTGAAAATGTTCATCATGGTTCATGTTCAAGATCAGTGTGGTAAGGATGTAACTGCAGAACTTGTTTTAGATCTACTAAAAGTAGATTTGGATAGTCGGTTTAGATACCGACTGGGATAACTTATCAGAGGCATCCACATAAAGAAACAAAAAACAAATCATAGGAATACTCTGTAGTTATTGTATCCTGATGTACCCTATATGCAATATCTTAATTAATTGTGGACCTTTAAGAAAAAAATTAGTACATTGCCGAAGATCAAAAGAGCACGGAAAAAGTAGCTATTAATAGCACCATAGCTTTAGTAACACTTCCTAATCTTCTCTCTGAAAAAAATAAGCTAGACTACTCTGTAAATCTGCATGAAGATAATGTTCCACTTTGCTTTATAGCAATTTTGCATTATTTCATTTGTAGAATATGCTGTCAAGTTCACAGCATGAAGCTTTGCAAAGAAAACCTTGATTTAATAGTTTTGCATTACAATATTTCCTGAACAATCTTATGATTAGCACACTATGTCTTGACACTGTAAACTTCAGCTTTTCCATGGAAATAAGAATTTAGTTAACATTTCCTTTAATATTATAGTAGTAAATGAAAACTACTAAATGTAGTGATTTAAAATACTGTAATTTGCTATAGTTTTGATGAGTTTATTCAGTGTGAATTATTTGGGACAATTTTTATAATCTTTTAAAATATTTAAATGTATGAAACAAACCTAAAGTACAGTGAGCAGAATTGGTTTTTCAAAGCAGCCTTTTCCTTACATTTAAAATCCTCATAGGTACAATTAATCATCAATGTACAACACAGTTGGGACCAGAATTTCTCTTGCTAAGTAAGACAGTTGTTAAATAAGCTGTGCATGATTTAACAACTTTTTGTGCCACAGTTGTTAAGCAACTCATTGCAGTTGTTCAGTGAATCATGTGGTCATTAAGCAAGTCTGGCTTAACCCATTGACTTTGCTTGTTGGAAGCCTGCTAGGAAAGCTGCAAATAGGGATCATCTGATCCCAGGGTTCTGCAACCATTGTAAATACATGCCAATTGCCAAACACCTGAATTTTGATTAAGTGACTGTGACTGCAACAGTTGTAAGGACAAGCACCAGCCATTAGTCATGTTTTTCAGTGTTGTAACTTTGAATTGTTGTTAAATGAATCATTGTAAGGACTACCTGTATTCACAATTTTTCAGTGCTGTAGCTACACTTTGATTACAGCTATTTTGTATTCATACTGACAACATCCACGGGCAGCTGAGCTGATTTCTTTCTGACTTGGCTGTCCAAAATTTCAAGCAAAGCTTGTTCCACTGTTGAATATAGGAGGTGGGCAATTTCCCTTTTTGTGGAAATGCTTTTCTCCATGATTTCCTACTTTAGCTGCACTGAATCCAGAGTGTCAATCTTTGCAGTTGGCTTTGAAGCCTTTTACAAACAGACCCCTTTCTTTCCCCCCAATCACTATAAATTAATATGGCAACGAGAGAAGAGAGGAGGTGCTTCCAATTTTTTCAGATTGTTATTTTGGGTTTGAAAATACACAGGTCACCACTGATGATTCTCATGTGACTTCATTAATAATCATAAGCTGCTGCGATGATGTTTGTGAACATGGCCTCATGGAAGTACCCTAAATAGTGAAACAGGAGTCAATAACATGACAGAGCTACTAAAATTACAAATGCAAGTATTGCCTGCCTCAATTAAGACATAATTTTCAAATCAGAAGAAGCACTGACCAGATCCCATCTCAGACTCTGTCTGGTTTTTTTTTTTGNGGGGGGGGGGGGGGGAAGGGGTTACATTTTAAACAAGTTTCAAAGAAACTGGAACAGCTGCAGAGAAAGGTGATGAAGATGAGTAAAGGGCTGCAAATTAAGTCTTACAAGAAGTGACTGAGAACATGGATGGATGGATGGATGGATGGATGGATGGATGGATGGATGGATGGAAAGACAGGCAAACAGATTTTACACTTTTATGCTTTGCATTCAAAAAAGTCCATGTTCACTTTTTAACATATTCAGGTACTACTGTTAGTCAACATGAATGAAATCCGTTGCCAGTCAGTGTAATTAATATTGCAATAATCTTAGTATAAGACAGGCTCCTATGTTTTTGACATTGTTTTCTTAATGCCTGACTGTCAGACTTTCAAGGTAGATCAGGCCAGGAAATAGAATTCAGGAAGACTAGAAATGTATTTTATTGACAAGTCTGGTGGTATCTTTTATGTCTCTCCTCTTAATGTCCCTGGGAGTTGCAGGGGAAGGGCTAGAGTGAAGTTCCCTGTACCTCTCTAAACTTAACACATTTCATAGAGAGAATATATGTAATTCAAGGAAAACGCTTAGCAAAATAATAGCATCTTAAATCTATCTATGTATATTTCATTTTAAAATAATTTTTACTTACTTTGTGTTGTTCTAAGAGTATTTCTTGCTTCTTCATTGATAAAATGCTCTTGTCTGTAATTTTCTCTTTCTGGCCATCAGTGGCAAAATCCAGCTAAAATATGACAAAGTATTTTCCATCAACTTTATTGAACCACATTCCACATTTCTCTGTTTTCCTAGTAAAAGAAAGTCCTGACTACGAATTCTGTTGTTTGATGCTGTATGAAAATTTAAAAAGTGAACTCTCAGATATATTCTTACATATGATTGATATGCCTCACAAAATGTACAGATTGACTAGACCTACAAAATTTTAATCTTTGTATGCATGCCTTTGAAAACCATATGTAGATGCCTGGATATCAGAGGTGGTATTCAGCAGGTTCTGACCAGTTCTGGAGAACCAGTAGTGGAAATTTTGAGTAGTTCAGAGAACCAGCAAATATCACCTCTGACTGGCCCCACCCCCATCTATTCTCTGCTTCCCGAGTCCCAGCTGATCAGCTGGGTCTTCTTTTGTTGCCCTGTATATAAGAACGGAGCTGGAAAGCAGGTTAGTGGGGGTGGGGAGGAAATAGGATTTTGCAGTATCCTTCCCCTAGAGTGGGGCAGGAATGGAGATTTTACAGTATCCTTCCCCTGCCACATTCACCAAGCCACATCATGCCCACCAAGCCATGCCCACAGAACTGGTAGTTAAAAAAGTTGAATCCCACCACTGCTGGATATCTAGTGTAACATAGGCACTTACTAATATTTTTAAATTAGAAAAACATTATAGTGTTAATAGTAGCACTTCCAGGTGTTAAAATCTAAAGAAGACAAGTCCCTTTTCTTCCTTTTTAAGACTCCATCCTCCCATCTTCTATGCATTTAGTTTTATTATTCTTTGCTAAAAAATATACATCATTGATCACTCATTAGAACTACATGAAACCATTATCTATCATTTCATGTAATATTATATCTAATATTACCACAAGAAACACAAGAATATAATATTACACCAAGAAATACAAGAAACATAGTATTATACAAAGACAACATATAGTTGGTCCAATTGAATAAATATGCCTCATATGCTTCTGTTTCATAAGGTCCCCTAAAATGCAAAATAAATAAAAATAATGTACATATAAGCTCGGGGGAGAGAGGGAGGGAGGGAGGAAGGAAGGAAGGAAATATATAATTTATGTGGGCAATTATATGCATTAAGATATATATGTGAATATGAAATATAAGACAGCTAAGCATATGATTACTATCATCTAGAACAGGGCTGTCAAATTCCTAGCCAATGGGCTGGATACCTCATGTGCTGGCCACACCCATACCCTGTTTAGCAAAGGAGGGGAAAGTCTTGTGATGATGCCGTACACCATGAATTTGACGCCCCTGATCTAGAACAATATAAATTCTATCCTTTCTTATACCTGTTCTGAATCATACATATGGATTGAGGCAGATTAAGATAATGAGATAAAAATGAGGAATTTTAGGATTGGAAGTAGTTTCAACAGTAACATATATATAATTACAGGTTGATTACTCCAAAGCCATAGCTTATACAACTATCTTCTAGTATCAATTTAGTTTTGTAAAAATGCCTAACAATTATCAGATGAGTGTTATCATTCATAATTCGGTTGCAGATCTTTAAAATTGTTTCTGTTTTAATTTAAATGTTTGCAAAAAGTATAAATGCCGAATCGAGAAAATACATTTAATTTTTTAATCAATAGGATTTAAGCAATCTTATGTTTAGAATTTCAGTCAATGTTACAAGAACTATAAAATTTTTATCAATTTCAGGACAGGGGAGCCTGGCCTGCTGTAGTCCATGGGGTTGCGAAGAGTTGGACATGACTTAGCGGCTGAAGAACAATTGTTTATACTAGTGGGAAATTCAACTATTTTTAAAGGAATTTTTAAATTTCCACATTTTTTTATAAATAGCTGAAGACAATGAACATAGCTAATATTCCATCCTCCTCTTATTTTCACCACAACAGTCTTGAGGGGGGTGGGTTAGACTGAGAGAGTGAGAATGACTGGCCCAAGGTCACCCAGCTGGCTTTCCTGTCTAAGAACTAGACAGGACTAGAGCATAACTTAAGTCAGCACTTTAATCACTATATCAGACTTGCTCTCTATCATGTATGCATGAATGCTATAGTTATAACTATTAAAACTAGAGTGCATAACTCCATGCATTTTAAACTGAATACTTTGATACAAAACTTTGTAATGTATGAATGGATTGCTAGATATTCCACAAATACAGCTCCAAAAACTTTGGATAACAGTATAATACAAAAAACACACACTCACGCCCTCACTACAATGTGGCTAGTTCCACATTCCAATTCTAATTTATGTATCTCCCACTGAATGCAACTGAACATAAAATTGGATTGGATTCTTCCTAATATGCTAATTAATTTAAAATATCCATACAGACAATCATGTAGGATACAACTTCTGTGTAATTTAAATAATCATGAACAATGTTTTGCAAGATCAATACATTTCAGTTTAAATACTGTGACAATCAGTTTCTATAGGGATTTATTGAATTTCCCAGTAGCCCGTTGCAAAGGAAAAGAGTGGGACAAATTGCTTATTTTATATACAAAACATGGTGATAAAAGGCTAGTTGCAGGTATTTTCTGGAAAGTGCATTTTAATAAGGATCTATTTAATGTACATAGCAACAAATGGAGTAAAAGATGTTTGCATTATCAAGTTTGGTGGAAAAGTTCTGTCTCTTTATAACAACAAAACCAATCATTTATCCAGATTGTGGGGAGTCAAAGTTAGTTGCTGAAAAGAGATCCATATATAAAACAAGCCAATAACTCATTGTGTGTTATTGTTGGGCTGAAGAAGCCTTCTTTCAAAATGCTGGTCCTGCTTTTCTCCAAATGAATGTCACTGTATTCAGAGAGTGGGAGGGAAGCTTTTTGTTACTGGCAGCTCCCTACTGCCCTTTACTTCTGTATAGGAAAGAAATGTTGCTTTTCAGTGCCCCGAGAAGTTTGTGCCTTAAATAATGCATCACTTGGTGTTATACATATTAAAGGAAATGCCTTGTTCTCCTACATTAAGTTTGTGTTCTAAGTTTTGCTGTTTACTTTCCTTAGAGAGATGACGTTCACATAGTGTGCTGTCCAGACAGTTTAGAGTTAATGGGATTTGGGATAGTTGGGATAGGACTTGTGAGCTGTCCCCTTAAGGGAATGCATCATGGTAAATGTAGTTAAGGTATCCGAGAAATGTAGTCCATGTCATGTGGCCACATCTGTAACCCTGATTGGTCACTGAATTGGCCCTTGGTGGGTTGGGGGAGGTTCCTTAACTCTTGCCTGAAGCCACCATACCATGCGGCTGCTTCAATCATCATGGGGTTGAGACTTTATTATCTTCCTACACCACAATTCAGATATGCAAAGGATTGGACATAAAGAAGAACCTCGTCATAAATGTGAGTTGACAGGATGCCTGATGAACCAATAAAAAGACTTTGTGTGGATGCTTTGTGGAGTTGATCTATCTGCCTTTGTATAGTATTTGTACAGTATTTGTACAAGACAGGCAGAATACATAGGTTTATGTATCAAATCACAAATTTTGAAACTGCAAGACCATTTTAATTTGAGCATAATACCTTCCAATATCAAGATTTGAAGACCTAGATTTTAAATATTTATTCAAAATTATCAAAAGAGTTCAGCTGCTGGCAAATTTTATTCATTCACCTTTTCAAACACATACATGAGCACATATGTTTCTCCTTCACTCTCGGATAAATTTTCCACTATTTATTCAGAAGAGGAAGGTTTTAGAAGATAAAAGTTGTAAAAAAATGAGAAAGACAGCATCTACTTAAAAGTTCTTTTTTTATACTGATATAAAGAATGCAACTTTTCTAATGTGCTTTAGCTCAGGTTGTTCTTTATCTCTGTCCCAATCCTCTATTTCTAATTTGTTTTCACAGTCACTAGATTTGCTGTATTTGTGTCTCCTTCCATTCAATCCTATTGAGTGTAGGCCTCCCCAGTTTTTTACACAAATCATTTTAAGATTTTCAGAAATTATATTGTATCACATAGAACATTATGAAAATTGTCACCAATTAGATGACAGACTAACTTATATTTATGACATTAAATCTTGTCAAAAACAATAGTACTAAAAAGGGATACAAGTAAATCTCAGGGGTTGTCCCAAATAAGAGGGAGTAAAATTATTCTCCAAGCACCTGAGGGCAGGACAAGAAACAGTGGATGGAAACTAAGAAGCAACCTAGAACTAAGGAGAAATTTCCTGACAGAACAATTAACCAGTGAAACAACTTGCCTCCAAAAGTTGTGAATTCTCCAACACTGGAAGTTTTTAAGAAGAGATTAGACAACCATTTGTCTGAAATAGTACAGGGTTTCCTGCCTGACCAGGGGGTTGGACTAGAAGACCTCCAAGGTCCCTTTCAACTTGGTTATTCTTTACTTTTCCAAATTAACAGTGTTCAGAAAAACTCTTTTAGGATGGATGGATGGTTGATACATAGATAGATAGATAGGTAGAGACAGAGATAAAGAAAGAAAGAAAGAGAGAGAGAGAAAGAAAGAAAGAAAGAAAGAAAGGAAGGAAGGAAGGAAGGAAGGAAGGAAGGAAGGAAGGAAGGAAGGAAGGAAGGAAGGAAGGAAGGAAGGAAGGAAGGAAGGAAGAAAAGGACAGACAGGGGTTTAGTTTTGTATGTGTACCATGGACATGTATCTCGTTTTTCCACTATTTTTTTTCATACGAACCCAATGGAAGAGTTGGATTCTATTTTATTCTATTTAATTAAATTCTATTTAATTAAATAGAATAAATACATGAAAAGTGCCATCTAGATTACCAAATCCAATCCCTTGAATTGTGAAGAGATCCAAATGAAAATACCACCAACAGATTATTTTTTTCACTATTTTTCAACACATCAAGCCAACAGAAGTTATCAATTGCATAAAATAACTGGTCACATTACTGAATTTAAGTCTAGCCTTTTGTTACCAAAGATAATTATTCCATATTCTGGGATGGCAGAAAAAGTTTTCATCCTTCCTCTGTATTTCTGAAGAATGCTAATATATTCCTCCTCAATATTTTCTTTTCTAAAAACTAAATATACCAAGCTCCTTCAATTAAGCTTCCTTCAGTTCCTCTTCTTTTGTATTTCCAGGAGAGTGATCTGTGTCATTTTTCTGTGACCTGTTTCACTTTACCTGAACCCTTCATGCCTAAATATACATCAAAAGGTTTCAGGCAATTTCAGAAGGACAAACACAATGGATTTTAATGCATTACAGTTGTTAATTGATAAGGTACTGGTAATTTGTCTCACATATAACCTGAATTGCCCTCACCTTCCCTCTTCCACCTCACCTTAATTTAAATCCTATCTCATTCTAGCCAATTTGTGATTCAGATGAAGTGAGCTGCAGCTCAAGAAAGTTTATATTATTTCATAAAGTTTGTTAGCCGAAAAAGTTGCTACTGGATTCCTTTTCAATTTTTAGCTAGCACTGAAAATGATTTTTGAAATTGATTCATATTCACACAGTATTGTGAACAGTTACAACTACAATTCCATAATCCTTTTTATACATTGAATTCTTTTTCAAAATGACAAATCAGTCATTACTGATTGCTGCTTTAATATTTGTTCTATCATTTTCAGCTTACATTTTAACCTATCAAGATCAGTCTGAATGCTACTCCTGTGTCCCATAAATTAAATACTGAATTTTGTATGTGTTCAGTCTGTTCATGACGTCTGCTTGAGTTCTGTATGGAACTTGGTAGGTTCCAAGTCCCTCGTTCTGATTGGCCGAAAAAGCCATTTACGGATTGGTTGATTAAGAACCAATCCGGGAAGCCGCCAAGGGAACAGTAAAATGGTGTCATTGGCCACAAGCCCTCAGGCAAAAGCTTGCTATTAAAGGACTGCTGGGCTGTGGCTATGTGTCCGTATCTTT
>BHFT01016414.1:0-45164 GCA_004320025.1 Laticauda laticaudata
AAAGGAGAGGAGGGGATTCACTCCAAAAACTCCCTTCGCCACCAAAACAGAATACATCTTCATTGGCAATATTTCCTGGAGGGGTGACCTGGATTGGCAGTGCGAAATTCTAAAAATTTGAAGTAGACTAGCATGTCCCTGGCAAAAAGCTTGAATTCGACCTCCCGTGACCTGGTGCCTTAACAGAGAACTGAGGGAGGTCAGAGAAGCCACTCTGGAGGATAGGGCTAGCAATAGACTTCTTCCTCTTGATAGCATAATTATGGCTGCGAAACATTCAAAGGGATGTGTTGCTTCAATACCGGATGAAAAACCTCAGAACTCGTAGAAAGATACATCTACCACCTGAAAGAGCTGCTCAAAATATTGGCCAGGAGCAATCTTCCTGGACATTTTTCATGGCTCTTCTCATGGATGCCGGATTTACATTGGCCAAAATCCTCATAACAACCACAGTCACCATTTGGTGTCTTTGGGGCCCTCGTTTGCCTCTGTCGGTGCATGCCACACTGCCTCAGCTGCCTAAAGGCCTGTATTCCCCTCAGAGGAGAAAATTAAAAGGGAGACAGGCAGCCATGATGATGAATCCAGATTGATCACGAATACCAAGTATACGCCAAACATTCAATCAGAGACCACCCTCTTAAAAAACAAACCTAGAAGGATTGTGGAAAGGGAACTTCATGAGGACAGTGGTGTCACCCAAGCAGGAAAAGCCTAAAAAGGAACATCAGGGCCAGCCATAAAACAAACTTGCATAGGAAAAGAAATCAATAAAAGGTATGAAGAATCCCTTAGACAAAAGCCAAATAATTAAGAAAACTGGGAAACAAGAAAAGAAAACCCTTAAAACAAAGACATGCCAAATCAGCAAAACAGACAAAAGAACAAAATTATTACAAGGAGAAAACAGGAGATTGCCACAAAACAAATATAAGAAACCATTAAGGCTAAAAGAGATAAGACGAAACCGCGATAATACCAATCAAACCACGCCGCAAAGTTTGCCTTCCGCACCCCAGGAGTTTAACCCTCCGGCGGAATAAAGACAGCCCCTGACAGGATTTAAAACATTAAGAAATACAAACACAAGCACTCACACACAAAGGGAGAAAAGGGTATAAAAATCAGGGACTTACCATATGAAGGTGGCTAGAGCCCAGGAACGCAGACTTCTTGCTATCTCTCGCCTTCCTGAAAAATAAAAAGATCCAGCTTTCAAGCAGTTGTCCATATCCTTGCGTCAGAGCTCTCCCAGCGGGAAAATCGAATCCTCAAAGGAGAGGCATTTTGACAGCCTTTCAACAGTAACAATATTGTCAAGGAGGTGAATGTGAAAAAATAGCTGTGTACGCTATTTTGCATTAGCACAATATTCAACTATTGTTTCTTAAAGAGGAGTTAATGCTATACAACATGAAATTAGGGCACAGTTATCCACAATAAAACTGGACTTGCATTAATGTGAAAAATAAATTGGGGGACTACAGACAGCAATCTTGAGTTTGGCTTAAGGTTCTTGAACCACAATTGGTTCAGAGATCTGTTCTTTCCATTGCAGCTTTCCCCAATTTGGTCCTTGTGAATTGCAATTTTCAGAGTTGTCAACCATGCTGCTAGGGATTTTTGTGGTCGCAGTATACATAGGGACTATTGCTCTGGAGAAGATTACGTGGTTTTGATATTTATTTTTTTGCTGAACTATTTTTATCTACTGGAGGGAAATACCAAATTGGTCAAGCCAACACACAGTCAAAATCCTAACCTTTGCTCAACAGTCTTGCCTTACACCAACTTCATAAGGCAGAAAGCAGATTTATTTTAAGCCACATTTACCCCCAGATCTTCCAAAGTTTGGAAATATGGGGCAATTTTTAACATTTTCAGCAATGGCTATGCTTGTTTTGAATTCACAATCTGAAGGTTCCTCTAGGGTGAGAAAAGCTCCAAACAGCAGTTGGGTTGGATTCACACACAGCAGACTTGATTCAAGTGGGGTGGAATAGCTTTGGCTCAGTCTGTTGTGGGGACCCAAACATTATCTTTTCATATTATGTGAAGTATGAATCATCAGATGAAGCCATAATATTTTTTTGACATGGCCTACTATATGAACACAACAATTGCATTTTGTTAACTTGGAATTGCCTGTTGAGTGAAAACAAGCCAATTTGATTCTGTTTTAATTCTCTGTCCCACAAGCCCTCTTTGGCATACTAAGTACATCTCTTACTTCTATACTTTAAGCAGAGACAGTAAAAAGCATTATTAAGCAGTTCAGCCTTCTTTACAAAAATGTACTAATAGTGAAACAAAACAGGTACAAGTGAATGGATAGTACAGCTTTAACTCTAGGCCCTATGTACATAACACAGAGAAATAAAGACTAGGGATGGACAGTAGAATACCAGGCAAACCTTCATCTGTTCTCCTCCAGTAAAAAGTCATTTGGTAGATATAGATGATGTATTTTCCAATGATCATCTATGTGCTTAAGGCTAGGTCCCACTGGCCGACGGACGCAAAACGTATGCATAAAGGACACAGCAGATGAGCAAAATTTCGGGGGTGGCTCCATTCGTTGTCATCCCCTCCACAAAGTGGTGAAAATTTGCATAAACAGAATGGAAAAGAACGGAAAAGAACGGACGTGGGTAGTATGTAGCGGGGATGTTAAACGGATGTTCATAGGAAGCCTAGCGGATGTATATCAGATGCAAACCGTTCACTGCGCATCCTTTCTATTTCCGTGCTACTAACACTGTGTAGACGTTCCGTGTACCTTTTGTTTCCTCCCTCTTTCTGTTTTCAGCTGCAACGGATGTGAGTTGCAAGGATGCCCAGAGGATGCAGAGAGGATACAGCGGATGTTTAACGGATGATAAACGGACATAGAACGTTTGTTGCTCTGATGTCACGGATTTACATCATACACAGCGGAAAGTTCATCCGTTCACAAAGTTTTGTGCAGCTCAAAACTTCTTACGCGGATGAAATTGCAGTGGACGGATGCTTGATGGATAGAGCATATGAAACACGTATGCAATGAATACACAGTGGATGCATAGTGTTTTCCAACAGATGGCAAGCTTTTTTTAACGTTTTACATCCTCTTTGCATCCGTTAGTGCAGTGGGACAGGGGCTTTAAAGTCGTCATCTTAGCCTGTTAATTGATGGGGCTGACTGACTCTAACAGTCAAGAGTTTTGTAGCACTTTAAAAGACTAGTAAATTTAGTTCCTGAGCATTGGAATAGATTTGGTAGCCTTTCATTCACTACAGGTCTCTCTGTTCTTTAAAAAGTTCATGATTCTGTTTATTCTAGGAATGAAGTAAATTCTCCATTGCTCAGAGATCATTAAATATGTCTTCTGTATTTTGTTGACCTGCCTTTTGAGTATCAAATCAACGGTGCTTCTGAGAGGTTGCCCAAGTGACATTAAAGCCATGCAAATAGTCTCTATAGCAACAGGCTCCCTTATCTCTGACGCAGTCTGTGTTTCCCTTCATTTAGGTTTTATCTTTTCTCTCTTTCTTTCTTGATGTGCTCCTTTTATTTATCCAGCATCACTTCCCTTAACTACAAGTAATCATGTTCCACCACCAACATCTTCTAAACCTTTCACCTCAAAAGGGCAGGCATTTGATATGATTACTGGGTGTGGAGATGCACATCCCTTTGGCTATGGGTTAAAAGAGATTGTGTCCATACAAAGACTTAAACTTGGATTAAACATTTAGCCAAGAACTTGTGATTCTTCAAAAAAGTTTTTTATGGTTTAGGAGCAATCCATTGATCTATTTTTTCATATATGCAAATTCTTATCCTTATTTATCAGACTTAGACATATGCATAAGTAAATCTCCTGTGAAATAAATTATAATTTTGGATTGTAAAATAAATTATAAATGTAGCAATTAAAAGAAAATACTGAATCTGGGATAATTTGGTCAGTCTTAAATTTATGTAAGATGAGCCCAATTTTCTTTAATGACAGTAGCAACAATATACAAAATGGTCATCTTCCTAGACCAACATCTGTTCAGATCATATTGGTAGAAATGGTAAAAGAAAATTAAGTAATCATGTAGAGATACAAATCTTGCCACAGGAAAGTCAGCTTAATTCTGCAAAATAAATCCTGCCCTGCCAACTTCCTATCTTTTTTTAGAGTGTCAGCTGTCACCTGGATAGAGAAGATCTCATTGATTATATAGACTTGGATTTTGTGTTCATTTAGTTCTTCCTCAAGGATCATGAGGAAATATAATAGTTGTGGGATGAGGATGTATATGAATTTGTATGCAATTTGTATGCAATGTAATTAAAATAGAAAGCAATTCATAAATGGGCAATTTTATGGGAAATATGAAGTGAATTGCCTGAAAGCTGTGTATTTGGACCAGTGCTTTTTAAATTGTTCATACATGTTCTGGATTTAGGGATAAGCAGTAAACTAGGAATTACTGTTCACAATACTAGGAAGGTGGTGATGTAGTGTACAATAGCTGTGATACAGATTTTTTGTGTTGAGGATTATTAGGAAATGAATTGAAAATAAAAATGCCAACACTATAATGCCCTTTTATAAGTTTGAGAAGGTGCATTTGGAGTGCTATGTACAATTCTATTCACCAGGTTTGAAAAAAAATATAGAACAAATGAAGAAGAGCACCTCAAAGGATTGAATGATTGAAACACCTTGTTAAAAAAAGGGGAATATCTGTAATTCTTTAGTTTGGAAAATGTCAATGGAGAGAAATTTTTCTTCCTTCCTTAAATCAAATGACCAGGGGCTGTTTGAGGCTCTCTAAAGGAGACCAAACTAACTCATCTTATTACTGTGGAATTTATTACCAAAAGATGTGGAGATGGTTGCTAGTTTGGAGGGCTTTGAAATGCGGGTGGATAAATTAATATCTAGAGTTTTAACCCTTTGATTCAATGTTATTTTGAGGTTGGGGACAGAATAATGGGACAAAGATATGTCGCAGTCTCCTCCTTCAGCACACCAGAGGCATCTGCATGGCCATTGTGAAAAATAAATTGTTGGACTGGTCTTGTCCTGGCCAGCAGTGCTATATTTTTATGTTTTCTCTCAGTTAATCCTCACAAAAACTACTACATGAGGTAGGCTGGAGAGAGAATGACTAGCTTGTGTTCAAAGTTACCTAGAGAAGTTTGCAAATAAGTAGAAAGTTGATATGAATCTCCTTAGAACAGGGCTGTCAAACTCGTGGCCCGCGGGCTAGATGCGTCACGCACTGGCCATGCCCACACAGTTTAGCGAAGGGGAAAAAGTCATGATACATCATGTGACGCTACCGTGACATTGCGGGTTTGACACCCCAGCCTTAGAACAAGCTCATCATGAATATCTTAACTAGCTATGCCACACAGCCAGGATCCTAGACATTTTTTGAAGTGGCAAATGCTGACATTTAGATCAACAGATCAAATATTCTGGATGAAGAGCTGAGGTGGCTCAGTGGTTAGAGTACAGTACTGCCGGCTACTTCAGCTGACTGCTAGCTGAAGTTTGGCAGTTCAAATCTCACCAGGCTCAAAGTTGACTCAACCTTCCATCCTTTTGAGGTCAGTAAAATGAGAACCCAGATTGTTGGGGGCAATATGCTGACTCTGTAAACTGCTTAGAGAGAGCTGTAAAAGCACTATGAAGTAGTATATAAGTCTAAGTGCTATTGCTTTTGAAATATTTTTACTGGCTTTTTTTTACAATATATAGTAGATGAATGTCAGCTCCTTTTAAAATTTGGTATAGAGACTCAGCAATGGTGAGTGGAAGTGGTTCTCTTGACTTCTACTCAGAAGTGTAAAGCTAATTGAATTCAGTGGGATTAATGATCTGGAAAGTGTTGTATAGTTGTAGCATCTGTGATCCTATATGTCAGCCTTCCCCCTACCAGATGCTGCATATGTGGTGAACACCAATTTCCATAATCATCCAGCCAACATAGACAAGAAAATTGCCTGGATGTAATCAACTAGGAGTCAAACCTGATTTAAGGGGGTATTTACTATTAGGGGCAAAATGTGTTATTATCTAGAACATATGAAACTTTTCCATAACAGCCTCATTCTTGAAACAAAGCCTATGGCATGTCTAATGTATCCATTGCATGGACAACATTGTCCTTTCTTCATAGTTGAAAAAGGCATTTACAAACAACTTAGAAATATGACATTGCAGTGGGAACAAATAGATGAATACAGATTGCATTATTCTGGGAAGCAAATCTAAAAATTAGTGGAGCTGCTTGGTGGGTTGGGTGAGTTAATCCAGATAATTCCTCCATGCACGTGCAATTGGAAAATTGGATGTATATTCTGAACTAGATTTTTTTATCCCAAGAATCCAGATTATTGCTGGGTTGCATGCAACCCATGACTTGAATGGCATCTCTCATGAGATTAGTGGTTGCCTCACATTCTGTTTCCTGGGCTGAACTTAGGAGGATAACTTGTTAATACACAGAGATTTTGGTGTAGGCATATGACTTATGGGAAGGGAAGTGCTGAAAAGCCAGCTGAGTCACAGCTGCTCTTTTGAGCCCTTTTGTTCGAACAATATTTTATCTTTCCTCTCCCCCCATGCCCTCATCCCCTGTTTACATGCCTGGCTTCCTTAAGACCCTGTCAATGATGGACAGTACGTAACAAAACAGTAGTGTGCCTCTAAACTCTGGTTGTCAGGGTTACCTGCGTCTGTCTGGCAGCACACAGGAAATTAAAACCACCCCTGATAGCATATCTCGCCTGGCCTAAAGGGCAGTTCATTGGTATATGTGTCTGTGTTCATAACTGGTAGGGATATATCTCAGCAAAAACTAGAAAAGGAAAAGTGGCTGGCATGGATGTTGATTTTGTTTATATTAGCTTTTTGGTCACCTGAAGATGAGAAGGAAACTTTTCATGGCATCAAATCCCTTGTCTTTATTCAGATCAATTCTTAAAAATATTTAGAAGTGTGGGGAAAAATGTAACATGAGATTAAATTACACTTTTATTTATAGCCTTCCCTTCTATTCCCTTTTTGTTTTTATCCCAACTGCTTTGGATGAATAAACTGGCAGTATAACACAGGAAATATTTTATATTTTATGACTGTTGTATGCCCCAAAATGGAAAGCAAAAGTGATATCAAAATGTGATACCTACCACAGAAGAATGGTTGCAGAAGTTGATGGTGTTGGCTGAAATGGCAAAACTACCCTGATAAAGAAAAGAACATAAGTACTTTTGTTTCCACATGGAAACTGCTTCTGAATTTTTGCTTGATGTGGAAAAGAATGTAATGTTGACTTTGGGTTTTATAGATTAGATTGATAGATTTTTATAGAAATGACTTGTTCATATTATTTTAGAAAAACAAAAAGCTGGAATTTGATGCTAATGCCTTATTTTAGTGCAATAGAGTCAAAAGTCAATACTTCTTTTTCTTTTCTTTTCTTTATCTTTCCTCACTTCTCTTCCCCCTTTCCCTTCCCTCCTCATTGTTCTTTTATTTACCTTTGTGTTTTTTGTATTTTATAATACTTAATAAACCTAATAAAAATGTTTGGGGGAAAAAGAAATGTTTTATGTTATGACTGCCATATTAACTAGGTTTCCAGATTGCTGTTGTATCAATATCCATAATAAACTTGTGAGATAGGATATGATTGTTCAAATTTTAAATAGAGGAGAATAGATACAGAGATATCTTTACATTATAGTCAACAAGATCCTTGCAAAGTTGAGTTCCAAACTTGATGATCCATATCTTAAATTTGGGTTTACTAGGCCATTAAGTTATTAGTTTGGACCAAATTAACTCTCTCATTATAACTTAACTTTAAATTGTGATTAACAGTGGTTTTCTTTGCATGTGGTTTGACTAACTCCAGGGCTAGTTTGGCTACTATAAATTAAGTCTAGACATTTTTGAATTTGGGCACAAAAGCTGCAAATTCTGTAGAGTAAAGAGTAAATCCTGTGCCAGTTGGAAAAAGATTTCTGTTACAGAATTACTATGCATAGGATATGTATCATCATAAAGTTTTGTTTTTAAAAACAAATACAAATATAAAATGGCAAACTTATCCTATTAGATGCATTCAGTGTTTCTTAAATGTTTGTGCCTTTTTAATTTTCAGTGTTTCTGTATACATACAGACTTTTGTGAAGTCTTGAAACTGGATAAAGAGAGTAAGCCAATAAGTCAATGACATAACACTTGTTCATTTATTTATTGAGGAAAATAATCTAGAGCTACATATTTGTGACCATTTTTATGCAAAAATGTTGAATATTCAAAAAGGTTTACAAATTTAAGCAAGGCTGTAAAACTGTATCCTTGTGTATGTCCCATCACAGTTTGGAGGTAGTAGAATTTTAAAGAAGCTGGCCCAAAGAAATGGAAATGGAGGAAACATAGTTAAATTTACAAATAAGATAATGTCTAGAATTTCTATGTGTAAAAGAACAAACCATCTTGCATCACCAGTATTAGGGTTTTTAAAAACAATAAGAAAACAATGGAAAAACATTTAAACAGCCCAGGATATTGTGTCACTGTTGCTCAAGTGTCATTTTGAATGAAAGAGCTTCAAAGCAGCTTTAAACAGTTGTTGGGGGTAAGAATGTCTAAGTAACACTTCAAAATTGCCCTGATTGGTTCTCAGTAATGTCACATTGTAATCTGGATAATGAATTTTACACTTTATGTTTTTAATTTTGTTCGTTTCTCATGTTCAATGTACACCTTTTTGAAATTTATTTTTGGATAGTGATACAGCCTACACATTCAAAATAAAACAATGTAGAAGGAAAGTGACAAATAATAGTTGCATTGTATATGCCTGTCTTAATTTCAGATGTACTCAATGATGCCATATTTGATGAAGACCATGATGAGATGGTGATTGTGAAGGATATTGATATGTTTTCAATGTGTGAACATCACCTGGTTCCATTTATTGGAAAGGTAAATCTTTAATTTATTTTTCTCCACTATAAAGTAGAATCAATAGGCCAGTCATTGTTAAATACCCGATTGCATTCCTATTACTATTAATCCTCCCATCCTTCCTTTCACCCATCTCCTCCTACTTATGACTGTATGACCGTAACCTTGTTGCTTGTATTGTAACAATTTTTATTGACTGTTTCATAGTATGATTGATTGCTTATTGTACCCTATGACTATCATTAAGTGTTGTACCTTATGATTCTTGACGAATGTATCTTTTATTTTATGTACACTGAGAGCATTTGCACCAAGACAAATTCCTTGTGTGTCCAATCACACTTGGCCAATAAAGAATTATATTCTATTCTATTTGCAAAACTATGTCAGACAACTTTTGCAAATCATAAAAAAATGTTATTAAAGGAAATACATATTGCATAGAGCAACCAAGCCAGATGTTCGGGCCATCAAACAAGGTATAAAATGCAAGATGAGCAAAAGAAGCTCAACAACATCACAAGGTGGTGTTTCAAACTTGCAGCTTTTGGGGAGTCATGAATAGGCAACCCAGTCCATAATTTATTTGTTGCTATTCAATTTTCAAATGTTTCATTTATACTTATATGAAATATCTTTATTTGACAAAGGAGCAGGGGTTCATGGCATTCCATGCATCATCTCTCCAAATACCCTAATCAGTTATCAAAGCTCTGTACCTTGACTGAGATGACGTCAAAGGATTATTTACTACTCCATTCAGGCAGCAAAATGTTTTAAGCATATATGCTACCCAATTTAATAAATAGAGAATCCACTTACAACCACAAAAGGATATGTAATGGATATGTCCATTTATTGTGTCTGAGTTTTTGTGTAATAAGTGCAGATTGAGTGTTCTGTATTTTGGTCATTTTGATTGTATCCTGTGACTCAAAGAAGGGGGAGGCACAGCTGTTGGGAACAAAGGCTGAATTAATTCGTTAAAAAAATTGATGTCACTTTGTTTGCTCCTCTGGAACAGTCATTTTGTAGATCATTACTCAGTGCTAATAGCTACACTCATCTTATCTCAATACCTGCACTTCTCATTCAACTTCACATTTAACTGCCTGCCTGTCTATTCAGTGGAAGTGGGAAGAGTTAGCAACTGGGTTTCTTGTGTTCTTTCAACAAGTAAAAATAAAGTAGAATTGAAGCTGGAAGAATCACATTGTGTTGTGGCACTAAAATAATGACAATTTCAATCATAATTAATTTCTTAATAAAGAAATGTACGTTGGCCATAAAAAATAATTCCAAACTGATGGAACGATACTTTTACTGAGCTGATTGAAATGGGAATGAGAACTGCTTATAGCTGGAATAACTTAAAATGGATGGGTGGATTTTTTATTTTTAAAATTTTGGCTTACATGTTCCTAGCAAAGCCAGCCCATAATCATTTACCATTTTAATTTGCCTATTATACTTTTAGTTAAAATAAGCAAACATATGAATCATGTAGCAAAATAAATGTTACAACAAAACTTTACATCATGAAACTAAAGCAGCTTTTAGTAGATGATGTAATGTGTGCTTAAGCAAGGAAATACCAGCTTATGAAAGTAAGTTTCCAGGTTGTATTTCAAAACCATCAGAGATTATGAAAGACTAATCAATGGGGAGAGAATTCATTGACATTGGATCTGATACAACTCAGATGGTCCTATATGATTCCAGCTCATCCTTAGTTGAAGAGTACAACTCCCAGTTAGTGACATCAGAAACGTGACAAGAAGTATTTTGAAATGGAGCCAGGATGATTTTATTTTCTTCCTGGGAAGACACTCCCTAGAAGTCAGGCCAGCAGGCAAGGCATGCTGCTGCTGAAATGCTGAAATGTGTTCAGTGATACCATTGTGCAAATGCTGACCTTATATATTTGTGTGCTTTATCTATCTATTTATTTATTTATTTATTTATTACTTATTTATTTGTTTGTTTGATTGATTACGTAAATTAGGTCCTTGGTACTCTCTGAACTTGGCTGGTTTTTTTCCCCGACGTTTCATTATCAAACTAAATAACATTGTCAGTGCTAGTAGCAAGTATGATTTGCTCTTATTTTATGTACTAGTAGTTGCTTTAGTAAATAAAATGGGAACAAACTCCCACTTCCTACTAACACTGATTACCTAGTATGGTAATAGAGCATCTGCATAAAAACAACCAATCTCAGAGAGGACCAAGGCCCCTAACAGTTTAGATATGAGCTACAGATATTCTCTTCTATTGATTAGATAATTTGCAGTATTTCCATGGAATCATTATGCATCAATTGCCATTTGCTTATTCTTCCCACCCATCTTGATACTTATGATGGCATTGTTTTCTGGCCTCACTGTAACTTCCAATGTCCTTCAGAAGCTGGTAAATGCCCCTCACCACCACTCTTACTTGAGCACTCAGTGGGAATGTAGGGTTGACAAGCAGCCTAGTTATGTGCCTGGTCTTTTAGGGGGAGTGCAAACCTATTCAGGACAGGCAAAAATCTTTGTGATCAGTCACCAGCAACACTGGCCAGCAATCCTTGAAAAGTAAGTTCAGTGACGTGGGAGTTTCTTCGTTAAGAGGTGTATTGTATAATAAAACAAGAATAGATAGAGTGCCATAAATGAATGAGTGCTGAATGAACATGGATTGAATACAAAAGTAGTGACAAATACAAAAATATATTGAATGAATTTGATCACAAAATTTGATCACATTTTTATGAATTTGCTGAGAGGAAAGAAAAGACTATAGTAGGATGGAACTGATGGGAACCTGAATAAGAGCAAAGTGAGAAATTTAAAGAACAAAAGGAAATATTGATAGTCCTTGCTTAACAATAGTAATTAGGACCAGCAACTCCACACTAAGTGACAAGGTTGTTAAGCATAATGTCATGTGACCATACTGACTTACAACTGTAGTTATGCTTTGGGTCAGTTTGGGTATTGGGTGGATCCCAGGCAATCGCAGTTTCCAGAGTTTACATGATCACAATTTGTATCTTTCGTTGTCTTCCCTGTTGACTTTGCTTTTCATAGCCTGCAGTGAAGGTCACAAAAGACAATCATATGACTTGGGACCATCATAATTGCGAGTGCCTGAATCACGAGAACATGAATGCAGGGGCGTTACAACAGCCACAACTACAAGGGGCAGTCATAAGTCTTCTTGTTCAGCACTGACATAACTTCAAAGTGGTCGCTAAACCAGGATTACCTGTATATGAATGCGGATATGGAGTGTGGTGGAAACAAGAATGTTTTGTGAGTCTGGAAGTATGAGACTAGAGAAGTAGTGAATGATGCTGATATAAATTAGATTTCCTTCCCTCTTTTAGCTTCTTTTTCTTAAGAACTTCTTAATCTTGTTTCTGTAATTTGCATAATGTGGTTTATGACTAAAAGTATTAGATTGGTATGTAAAAGAAATGTTGTGGAATGCAAGCTTTTGAATTTCATATAATCTTTGTCAGAGAAGTTGACTAGAAAAAAAAAAGGGGGGAAGATAAAATGTGATTGATGTCAGACTGAAGTTTATGGTACATTAGATATAATGTTATACATTATATATAATGTAGAGTACATTATTAGAAGGAAGTCCTTTCAAACATGCAAACTGAATCTTATCTGTCCAGAATAATGTTATGTGCTATGTTATGTTATATATTATGTTATATAAGATGTCATGTTATTGTTATGTTATATATCATTTTTTATGATATGTTCTGTTATACTGTGCTAGGGGCTGTCCTAAAATTTCCTGAAAAGAAGAAATACCAATAAATGTATTGCTTCTATACATTTTAGATATCCTAATAAGTTCATTTTAATTTAATTCAGGTTTTAAAAAGTTTACAGGTTCAGGTTTATAAAGACCTGAAATGTCAGAAAGTTGATAAAAGAGAAACAAAGTGGATTAAAATCAGATTCCAACTTGCTTGTTGGACTCTATAGGTTTTTAGTGAATGAGTAGGACATGCTGGGGGTCAAGGCTATCTAACCTCAACAACAAACCCTCCAAGCACAATGTTCACCTTCTTTAGCAAGAGCCCTGTCAGTTTCCTTCTTGCTTCGATCACCCTGCATGAGCCAGTATTTCTCTCCTAATAGTTTCTGACATTTCATTTCAATGCCCTTCATGTAATACCCCTGACGGCATGCCTTGTGGGCAGAGATCTCTGTATTAAATTTGATCATCACAAACAAAAGCTTTGACTTCTTCTGGGTCACAAGAGACCCATTTGAAAATGCCCTTGGCCTATTCAGCACAGTAAGAACAATTTTTCTACTTACCTTTATTTTCTCCATTTCCCCTCTCCATTCCTTTCAAAGGGAACCTTTTCATATCCATGTAGCCTAGCTAGACGGAATTCTGAACGCTGATACTGTCTGATCGAATTGACTCAGAGTCCCTTCTCCACTTATTACTAAAACTACTGATTAAAAAGTATGGAGCTTTAAACCAGGAGAGGCTAGTTGTTAAATGGTCAAAGGTCACCTTGGGTGGAACAGTGATGGATCAGGCTTTTTGGAGGAGAGTTTTATTTTTAAAATTATGCTTGGTTTATTTTACAGTTTCCTCTATAGTTTTGATGGACTTCCAACCTTATGCCAGGAAACCATGTTTCATTTCTTTATAATTATAATCAGAAAGGATTTCAACAAGGAGTAGCTCCATCAAAGTTTAGTTTAGAAGCTAAACAGGGCTGGGAATGGTTAATCTGTGGAAGGGAAATTACTAGGGAATTCCATTTAGGTGCCAGGAGTCAAGCTCAAAAGTTAAGAGCCAGAAAACTTTGAAGGCTTAAGATATTTGTCACTGACTTGAACTGACGTTGCCCTTTCTCTGTGCATTGTATTTCATAAGATCTTTAGTGTATACTGTTCTCTCCCAATTTTCCCTCTTTAGGGATGTTGTCCTTTTTTTTTTTGCTAACCAACTAATGACTTCTATGGCATGCTAGACAGTGATTTTTTTTAAATAAAGTTTTATTTGGGTTTTCACACATACAAAATACAAGTAAAACATCTTTTTTGAAAAGAGCATGGTCCCAGGTTGAACTTCTTTATACAGACACAAACTCAATTTCATGCTTCTTTTGTGTTCTATTCCATCTCTTATAATATTCTTACATTTTCTATATCAGTTTTCCCCCTCTTTTAATTTTCTCAATTTTTATTATTTGATGTATCTCATCTCAAATTCCACAATCATGAGATTCTATACTTTATGTCTGTTCTGGTTCAAATTCATATTATCTTTTCTCATTAAAAACAAATTTTCATCCTATAGTTACTAATTTGGAGTATGACACCTTTATATCTTTTAATTATATCATTCACTCTTAATATTAAACTTCAAGATAAAATACCTTAAGGTTATGACCTTCAAGATAAATATATAATACCATAACTTCAATTGAATTCTGCTTGATACCATTCTTTTATTAAATACACGACTATTATTCTTTGAAAAAAAAAAGAATTTATAAATATATGTATTATAAACCCTCATCCATTCCAATTCAGTTCTATGCATTAATAATCATTTAAAATTCTTAACACCTTTAAAACACTTCTTTTCAATAAATATCATATTCCTAAAAGACATATATTAATCTCCAAATTTAGATTTGTCCTCTTATTTCTCTTCAGAGTATATGTTTTGTAGAGATCATTAAATATCTATTGTTACATTAGTTATGACGAGTAGCATTCCACTGAAGTGTACTGGTTATAGCGTATTGTGATAAAATCATTATTTAATCATACATGTATTACATATTTTTAAATCTATCTCTTCTGTTTAATATAAACCATCATCCTTATTACAGTCTTTGCAGAACTTTCCTATCTACTTCCATTAAATTTTCTCCCATTATTCTGCTAGAGATATCCGCGGCTTCTCTGTATTTTGTCTTCTTGCCTATATATAAACTTCTTTCCTTCTCTCTTTCATCTTCTCCCTCCCTCTTTACCCCCGTGTTTCTCTACTTAATTCTCTCTCTCATTTCTCTCCTCTTCTGCGTCTTCTGGAGTTGGGTTAGTACTGTATTTTCACTCTATTTTTTTTGGGAGTGTTTTTCCCAATCTTAAACTTTCCTAATCTCTTTCCGCGCCATCCTTCGTTCCCGCGCGAACAGCCTGATGATTTACTTGTTCAGATTTGCTTCTTCATTTGTCGCAAACTTCTTCTGTAGCATTTCTTCTTGTTTCTCATAATTCCAAATCGTTTCCAAAACTGGAAAATACGAAGCCCAAAAAGAACGCTCTCCCTACTTGTGGCATCTTCTTTGTACTTTTTAAGTTCATTTTCGGAGGTTCGTTCATAAAAGTGACGCATTTTAAACAGTTTTTAAACAACCACCAAGGTGTGATTTAGCATGCTCAAATAGCTAATAAACCAAAAATCCAGGATAATATCAAGTTATCCATGAATAGTCCCAAGTATTTCTTCTTATCTGTTCTTCTCTCCATCTTCTCGTCCTGCGATTGTGATATTTCTATGTTAAAAGTATTTTGGATAAGTCTTGTTTGAGATTTTGCTGTAATTTCGTGTTTTAGATCCATGAGTCTTCCTCCCTTCCAGATCCTGCTCTTTTATTATTTTCTGTCCGTGCCTATTTCTCAAAACTTTTGATTATTCCGAAAATCTTTACATGTCATGGAATTTTTGTCCAATTCTTGCTTAAACTTCTCTGTAGCTGTCAGTATAGAAAACGGAGAAAAAAAACCCAAATCTTTCCCTTTCTCTCTCCTTCGCAGCATTAAAAAATCTTCTTAGGACAATGCTATTCGGATCTTTTAAAAATAGTTTAATTCCAGGGTACCTTATTTATTGCTTTTTGCTATTTGACTGGTCAACCAAATTTTCTCTTTTTATCTTCCTCCTGCACATTCTTTTCCGGTTGAGTTCTTCTTTGTGGTGGCCATTTCTGACCACCGCTACAACCACCTTCGGGAAAGGGAGTAATGGCCAGCTAGGGAGGAGAAATGTGGCTCTCCTCAACTCTGCAGGCAGTCTCCCCATTCTTCACCACCTCTACAGGGTGGCTTAGCCCAAAAAACAGGCGGCTCGGGGTGCTCCAGCGGCGAGCACGGATCAAAGCCTCGCAGAGACGAGGTTTCGGTCTGTCACCGAAGAAGCTCAAACTGGAAGTCCTAGACAGTAATTTTATACTGGTGCTGTTTAATTGGGGCTTCAATTCCCAAATTCCTTAGCAATTCTGGGAGTCCAGACCCTAGACACGAAGAGCCATGGATTAGAGAAGTGTATCATGGTCTGAGATTAACTCTTTCAACATAATTTTTTCCAGACCCATCCTGCAAAGAAACCATAGAAATCCAAAAAGTGTAATCAAGATTATAGTTTTATTCTTGTGATAAATAGATCGAAGTTTTTATACTCTTTACTGGGTAGAATGGAAAACATATATGAAACCCAAATGTGTTTAGCTTTTTTAGCCATAAGATTTGGGCTATAATTCCTACTAGCCATGAAAAGCATAGACAACAGGAGTTAGTCTCTCAAACTTGCAGGCAGTGGATATGGGAAAATTGGAGCAATATGACTTTTTGTGCCTGGCTTAAACCAGCCAAAATTGCTCTATTGCTCCCTAATTCCTGGAGGGTTAATTGTGGCTGTAGATGCCCACAAAACTTTATTCTTATATATGACTGGTACTTTGAACAACTGAATTATCTTCAGTGGTAGAATTCAAATTTTTTTACTTCCGGTTCTGTGGGCGTGGCTTATTTGATGGACGTGGCTTAGTGCTTCGTGGTCATGTGATGAGTGGGTGTGGCTTAATGGTTATGTGACTGGGTGGACGTACTGACTGGGCATGGCTTGGTGGTCATGTGACTGGGTGGGTGTGGCCAAATCAATGTCACTCACATCAAGGGTTGCCTCACCTGGCCTCTCCTCCCAGCCATTCCTTGTCACCCAGCCTCAACTTATCTATAGTTCTGTAAAAATGTTCGTCTTTTTTGACTTTATTATCTGCATACTATAGATGTACTTTCATGGACCACTGAAAAGAGGAAATGGCTCACATGCTTTACTCAGGAGTGATTTGGTCAACAGGCTTTTAAGGGGCTGCACAAAGAAAGGGGGGGGGGAATGTATTTTCCAAAGCACAAGGAGGCAACAAGAAACAATGGATGGAACCTTGAACAAAGAGAGAAGCACCTAAACTAAGGAGAAACTTTCTTGACGGGTGAGGAACAATTAACGCGTGACCTGCTTGTCCCAGAACGTTTGTGGGTGAATCAATCACTGGAAATTTTTAAAAGACTGGACAGCATTTCTTCTGAAATTGGTATATACTGGGTTCCCCAAAATCCTTTCTAAGTGTTATTCTGACACCTTTCTCAGGACTTTTACTCAGAGTTTTTTGGCATCTCAGTTTTCCCTGCTGCAGCAGGGCCTTGAACTAGAAGATCCTCCATAACTCCCTTTTTCAACTCTGTTAAACACACACATTGTTTATGCTCGTGGACTATAGACATTGAATGCATGTAAACCCTGAAAAATATGTGGTGCCTGGGCAAAAAAAAAGGGCAGTAGAATCATTACTACTACTAGGTGTTGGGACAGTGTAAAATATTAACACATGAATAATAATGAACAGTTAAATAATTGCACAGAGTTTTCTCTGTCTCTCTTTCCCTTCCTATTCTTTTTCTTTCTTCTCTTTCTTTTCTTTTTTCTGTCTTTCTCTCCTTCCTTTCTTTTTTTTTCTTTCTCTCACACCCACAACGAACTCTTTCTTTTCCTATTTTTTCATTCTTTCTTTCTTTTCTTTCTTTCTTTCTTTCTTTCTTTTCTTTCTTTCTAAATTCTTTCTTTCTTTCTTTCTTTCTTCTCTCTCTCTCTCTCTCACAATTACACACGTACACGCACTTCACCACATCAGGCCTTCATTCCCTCCTCACTCCAGGCACCTTACTCATAGGGAAGTGGAATCCAGCATTAGAGGAAGTTCTGCAGCGTACAATGGCTTGCATTTGAAACATCCTGCAAACTTCCCATGGCTGGATTCCTCCCCCGCCTTCTTCTCCCTCTCGCTCCAGGCACTTTACTTCACAAGGGGAAGTAATACTTCTAGTGTCCATGAAGAATCCAGCCTTGGAACAGTTTTGCAGGTTAACGGACCGCTGCTCCACCCACAGTCGTGTGTTTTCAAGTGGTTGCTTGAAAATGCATGGCTAGGGCAGGGGAGCAGTCCTCCTTTAAACTGGGGCAGCAAGCATCAGGTGGACGGGGCAAGCTAGATGTTGCTTCCAGTTCAGCGACCCACGCCAAATTCTTGCTACCGGTTTGCCTGAATAAGTGCGAACCGGCTGAATAGCACCTCTGGCTATCTCTGATCCTTTTATCCTCTTATCCTTTGTAGCCAAATGGTATTCTGACCCAACCGGCTTCCCAAAGAGCAAACACAGACAAAGGCAGCAGCCCCCACCTTTTAAAGTTTAATAACGAATTGTGTTCTGATGGCTGCTTTCCACTAATTAGCTCCAACAAGAAAGAGCCTTGCCAAGTTGTTTGTCAAGGCTGCCAAAAACCCAGAGATAATAACTAATTTACAAAATTATCCAAACATGAACTAAGATGTCCACCAGTTGAGTTTAAGAGCTTCTTTGCTGTCTGTAAAAAATGCTTTTCCAAACCTGGCTTCTATCCTCTTGAGGGAGGGGCCATTACCTTGCATCCTTACTCCTGAGTCACCTGTGCTGCTGTAACTGTCCTTTCCTCTGAGTAATCCTTCGTGTTGCACTTGGCACAGGCTCCTCGGGAATCTCCTTGTCACTGCTGCCAGCCCCCACAATCTCTGAAGGCAGCAGTTCACTCCCTGATGGTCCTGGCCCCTCATCAGAGTCATTGCTCTCCTCAGCCATCTGCACCTGCTGCCAGCTAACCACAAAAGATGGGAGGAATCATTAGCCTTGCCCCTAAGCCACTGATGAGCATCATTTGTTATCCAGGGCTGCAGGATCAAAGGGTCACATCATACAGCAGATAGAGCAAAAGCAATAGAATTAGGGCCACAGCCAAAAATGAATAAGACCACCCATTTTCCTCCTTTTGGCATACTCTTCTTCTTTCTCTCTTATTTAAGTCATCTTTTTTCCTTGGTTGCTGAGCAGTAGAACAGATTGTTTTTGTTAGAAGATTAAACAGAGGCCAAAGGTTGCAGGTAGCTATAAGATCAGAAGCTACCCACTTCTCCCTTCAGTGATCTCTTTGCTTCATTTATTGTTTCGGAGAGTGTTTGCCTTCTGCATTTCCCATCTTTGCATCCTTGTCTTTATCAGATTTGCTAAAAAGTCCATAAATATAATGAACTACTAAAGAAAGCATTTTTTCCCTGGGCTACCAGCTCAGATGCACCACATTTTGTCATGTGATAGGAAATGTATAATACTGTATCCCACTTATTTTTGATTTAGCAGATTTTCAAATTGATCTCAAGCTAGGAAATATTTCCCTACTTTCATTGCTATTTTTAGGACTTATGTAGTCACTCTGGGCTTTTTCAATAAGCTTAATAAATACTAAACTGTGAAATATTTCTGATTGCATCTTCTATTCTTTACAGGAAAGAAAGGAAAAAAGTGGGAAGTGAGTTCACAAGCATGTTGGATTTTTCTTTATATGTAACCTTTTAAAACGTACGCAACTGCATGCATGTTTGCTCCACTCAGTCACCAGTTTTTAAAAAGCCACTTTCTGGGTCATGTATGACACGGCATGGGTGCACATGCATGAATCTCCCAGGTAAATAAGTCCTGAACTTTGTTTAATGACTTCTTCTCCTTCTGCCTAGGTGCATATAGGTTATCTTCCCAACAAACAAGTCCTTGGGCTCAGCAAGCTTGCAAGGTAAGAAAAACAAATGCTTAAAGTAATGCGACTTATTTAACTGCAGATAACCAAAGTAAAACTAGTATGAAAGCACTGGGCTAGAGAACAGGAGGTGGTGAGCTCTAATTCTGCCTTGGGCACAAAGCTCGTTGGGTGATTTTGCTACAGTCGTTTTTTTTAACCCTAAGATAAAGGTAATGGCAACAGCAACTCACTTCCAACAGTGTTGCTGAGAAAAGGGCATGGTTTGCTCATATAGTCACCAGGAGTGTAAACCAGGGGTCTTCAAACTTGACAGTTTTAAGACTTGTGGACTTCAACTCCCAGAATTCTTCCTCCAGTCAAGTTAGCTCAGGAATTCTGGGAGTTGAAGTCCACAGGTCTTAAGTTTGAAGACCTGTGTTCTAAACTGACTTGAAGGAGATAAAGATATAGAGATAGAGGTAGAGATAAAGAAAAGGAAATGATTCCCAGATTAAACTGTATGCAAAATGTTGAGCTATTTAATTCAGTTGTTCTTTAAGCTCCAGTAAGCTAGTCACACTAGAAGAGAGGGGGAAGGGTCATAATGTAAAAGAGAGTGAAGGGAGTTTGTGTTGCTGAAGATGATAGAGATGTTAAAAAAACAAATCAAATTGGGTTCTGGGGAAGTGAAGAGCTGTAATTATGGGGATTTTAGATTTCAACTCTATTAGAATTATGAATTGAGGGCCAGTATCTTTTAAGGGTCTCACATGGACCCAAGCCTCTTTGATTCCCAAGATTGATAATAGGTGGATTCATTGCTGTTTTACCCTGGAGAGGAAGAATCCCCTCACCACAGATTGAAGCTTTAGGGGAAGAGGACTGGTCTCCAAGGCAGAAAATATTTGGTTAGTGCCTAATTCAGTGGTGGCTAACCTTTTTGAGCTCCTGTGCCAAAAATTACACATGTCACTTGCATGCTCGTGCTTGCGTGCCAGTACCCAGAAGGCAATGTGTGCCCCCCTGCCCCTTATGCTTGCGTGTGCAATCCTGACCCACCGCCACCCCCTTACCTATACTATGTCTTACAGCTGATTTTCGGCGGGTTTGAAACCTTTTTTGGCCTCCCAGAGGCTTGAGGAAGGCTTTTGCAGGCCAAAAACTAGCCCCGTTTCATCACTTCTGGTATTTTCAGAAAAGCAGGAAGTGACAAAACGGGGCTAGTTTTCGGCCTGCAAAAGCCTGCAGAAGCCTTCCTCAAGCCTTTGGGAGGCCTCAAATCCACCGAAAATTAGTTGTCAGGCACGCGCATGCGCAGTGAGGTAAGTTTGCCTGCAGCTTGCATGCTGGCAGAAATGGCTCTATGTGCCCCTTGTGGCATGCGTGCCATAGGTTCGCCATCATGGGCCTAGTTGAATAAGAAGCCTTGGGTGGAGAAGTAGTAAATAAGAATAATTTCATTCTTAAACTCCTTTGGGTCTTGGTTCCATTTAATTTTGCAATATGCCCCCAATATGCTATGTGATATTGATGTCTCTTCAAGCCAATGGCGATCTACTTCTGCCTTACACATAAAAATCATCTGAGTGATTTTGGTCCACTTACAATGATTTCATATCAGAGCGGGTTCACATATGAGGTGTACCAGAGCCTTGCTTTATGAAAATCCTTGGGAGAGTGACTTGTTGAATGTCTTGGAAATGGTAGACATAGAGCTTTAACCTGTCAATCCAAGATCTGATGTTTAACTTTGTCTGTGGTAAACAGCTCCAGCTTATATAGTTTGGTAATGAGATGTCTGCAAGGAAGCCACCAAGCTCAGAGAGCACTAAGGACCCCACCGTCTAAATATATTGGTCCAGATATCTAATGTGGAGCTAAACTAACCACACTTTCTTTACTTCCTTGCTAAATATGTCATGATTAACTCAAGCAGGAAGAATTCTAATCAAAAACATTCTCCATGGTTGGTTATCAGTTTATAAAAATAAGAAACTACTTTATGCCAATTCATACTCCCTAGTCCAATGTTGTTAACACTGAATTACAGAAATTCTTGGGCATTTCAGGGATGATTTTAGCTTCTCTGTTTAGACAGGGGGATTGTTTATAAAAGTAGGTGGTCAGATTTAAGATGGGAGTTAAAAATCATTCTTACAGAAGAATTCAAGATCATGTTTCTTAGCATCAGATGATAAGCGGGGAAGGCATTTTTTTGAAATATTAAATCCTCCATTCACAGTGTAGTCTGACAAAATTTGTTTTTTCTCTACTATGACCTTCTGTTTTAATTGTCTCAGTTAAATTTGACCTTATATGCTTCATGGTATCCTGCAGGGATCAAGAACTATACAAGCATAAGCAGTTATGATTCAGGTTTTTTGGAAGTATTTATCTGTCTCATAAATATCATGTAGCTTGGAGGCAAAACTACATTTTAATTGGAAGAATGGCCATTTTACTGGAAAATTAACTTCCCTAATGTACTTAACTGCAAGACCTATTTTATTCCCATAACTACGATAGATGGGTTGAGATGGAGTGATTGGTTCAAGGTCACATAGTGAGGTTTTGTGGCTGAAAATAAATTACAACTGGGTCTCTTTGCTCCTAGTCCAACATCTTAACCACAACTCCACACTGGTGCGTGTCTTAATGACAAGTTGCAGACCCACCACTGTGGAGTGAGAAGATTGTATACCAGGGTTGGTATTCTACTGGTTTGGCCCAGTTTGGCTGAACTAGTAGCTCTGAGGATCATCTGTGAGTAACCAGTTGCTCCGATGATCAGCTGCTGGGCCTGCCCGCTGGCCCCGGCTCTATTCTGACCTTTATTTTCTGGTTTTGAAGCTCAGCTGCTTTGTGTGGCACAGTGATTGCTGTGCATCAGCTGTTTAACACATAGGAGAGTGCAGGATTACAAGAGAAGGTCAGTAGAAAACCCTCTGTGGAAGCGCAAAACGCACCACCAAGTCTACAGAACTGGTAGTAGAAAAAATTCAAATCTCACTATTGTTGTATACCTATAGGAGATGGGTGATCAAGGAGTGAATAGGAACCTGTTTGTTGCCATACAATTGCAGGAAACTCAGCAAGGGATTTTGCAGTTCCTTTTTGATGGTTGTGCATCTCCCATCTCCTCTGATAAAGAGGCAGACTTCTTTTGCAGAAGAAAAAGTGGCAGATTTAAGGACAATCTCAGATTCCTTTTTCTCCCTGCATAGAAAGGCCATTCTACAAGAGGCTAATCAATCTTATTTTTCCCCTATCCTTGCACACAAAGATTTGGCATTAATAAGAAAAACAGAGGTCTCCCCATGAACCCCTCATAATCCCATCTATTTTGAACCCTGATTTAATGTTCAAGTCAGATTAAGAATAATTCTATTATTTTATTGAACTAAGACTTGTTGGCAGGAGATAATGCATGCAAACTCGAAGTAATGGGATGGATTTCCACCACACTCAAAATTAGATTAAAATGAGGTTGGATATAGTTTGTGACCGTGGGATTATAGCCATTGTCACATGTTGAATAAATCAGACTAGCAAGCCAAGCCATAATGTGATTTGTCTGGGCAATAATATGCTTTGTGAGTGATTACAGGAACTGTATTTTATTAGTCCAGATTTAAGGTTTATGACAAGGGTGTCAAACTCGAGGCCTGCGCAGGGTGCTTATATCTGGCCTGCGGGACCAACCTGAAAAAGGACTGGCCCCCAGTGCCTCTGCCAGCAAAAACAGAACTTGGGGGGGCTGCAGGCAGTTCTCCCAAGCTCCGTTTTTGCTGGCAGAGGGCTGCAGGAAGCTGTTGCAGCCGAAAATGCAGCTGGGGAGCTCGTTTTTTCTAGCAGAGTGGTTGGGCCACCACAGGCGCCTCCAACATGAGTGATGTCAAGCTGGCCACACATACCCTGGCCACACACCCCCCCACACCCCCAAGGTCAAACATAACCCTGATGCTGCCCTCAATGAAATTGAGTTTGACACTCCTGGTTTAGGATGTTGTATGAACTCTTGTCACTGAGCTGGTAATTGTGAAATAGACTGAAAGTGCGTTGGATATACTTTGCAGTTCATGTAGGTCAGCAGCATGTTTCCATCCTGAACTTTGCCTTCTCCTCTTGCACAGACTAGCAGAAGGAGGAGGGCACCCAGGGAACAAGACGGGCTCTTAGGGGGCACCAGATAACCTGGATAGTTTCCTCTCCCCCACGACTTGCTCTTTGATTGAGGAAATGGGAATGAAAAGAGTAAAGATGATACTAGGAGTGGGAAAATGGGCAGCACATTCTACCAAGCCTTTATAAGAATGATGCAGGTTTATTTATATTGATTTATTTCTCTTATCAAATTTGCATGACACCAATTTCATTTTTAATCAGGGCTTGTCCCATCCGCAGAGTGAAACTCACTAAACTCACTAAAGCATGTGAAACGAACTAGGTACCCCCCTCTGGAGGAATAATGTTTGGTGATTTTTAAAGCTTCCAGCAAACTAAAGTGCTGTTATACAGCAATGACAACAGAAATCATAATAATTAATAATTATTAGATTTATATGCTGCCTGATTCAGAGTGACTCTGGGCAGTTTACAAATTTGCAAAACATTTTAGAGGCATATGCAATTGCATATGGAGAAAAGGGATATGTGTACACAAACATGTTATCAGGAAAAGAAATTCCCCTTGAATTTTTTCCCCCTCTATCAGTTGCTTTTGGAATCTGTTTTGGAAATTCTTTCCAAGCAAAGAAGACTATAGTCATTGTCCATCTGTATCTTCCTTGGTAGAATGGTATCAACTGTTGGGAATCCCCCCAAAAAACATAAATAGGGGTTCTTAGATCACACTATGGTTATATAATATAGAAAGGAGGAGCTACATTTATCACCCTATTGTTAAGATGATCTTGGACCATATGGGTTAATCCAACCAGGCTGCCTAGAGATAATTCTTGTCTTATGTCAACAATTGGGAACGGAATCTCCATCATTAAGCAATAAGGTTTTAAGTGACTTGCATCTGATTTTATAATTCCTTTTTTTGCCACTGTTTTTAAGCAAATCATACAGTTTTTGCCACTGTTTTTAAGCAAATCATACAAATTAATACAGTTGTTAAATAAATCCAGCTTACCCTCATTGACTTTGCTTGTTGGTAGCCCCTGGGAAGGTTGGAAGTGGCGAACATGTGACCCCAGAATGTTGCAGCCATTGTAAATTTAGAATTTTGATCATGTGATCTATTGGAGATCTGCTTCTTCTTACATCAATGGAAACCTTCTGGCATTCTGACATTTGTGATTTTCTTGCCTCACATCTATTGACGTATACAAAGGCTGCTTGTGTAATAATTGGCGTCTTTTATCTGCCTGCGTTAGTAAATGTTGAAAATATTACATGGTGCCTCATCCATCTTAATTTGTTTTTTTTATCTGGGGGGATTTATTTGAAATCTGTTATCAGCCTTCTGTTTTGGATGGCATTGGCAGGACAAATCAATGGATTAGTATTGCTAGGGTGGCCGCCCCAATTATCTCTAAATTGTAGCAGCAGAGTAAGGATTTTAATGTTGATTTGTCATTCACATCTGATGATTTTATTTCTGTCTGCGAATCATGGCAAGCATTGTTTTCTTTCCCTGTTTACCAATCAATACATTGCTGAAGTTAATGATAAAGGATATTGAATCTGTGAGGAGCTGCTTCTTATCTTGTATCAGTTGGAGGAGGCTAGGCGTTTGCATATAGAGAAAATTTGTATATATTCTGTTGCCAAAAAAGTAGAAACTTTATCTTTAAACCAAGAAGTTAAGATTTAAGATCTAAGTACAATTTGCATTTAGAAACCATTGCTTTGATCTTATTAGCAATATATCTTACCAAACTGAGAAAAACAGTGTTGGGAAAATCTTGCACCTTGTGCTCAGTCTGCAGTCCAGGGGTTGTGACCCATTGATAGGCAATTTTGTTAACTTTTGTTAATATAATTTGGACTGAACACTCTTGGAATTGAGAACTGTCTTGTATAAAGTTGGACAGATGGCCACCCAGATTTTGTCACTTTTCGTATTTCACTAACTGTTATTAATGTTTATGCATCAGTAGCTTTTTGGAAGAATGTGCTTTTTCTTGGGGAGATGAAACTCAAGAATGAAATACAAGAGTTGGAAGAGTGTAAGTTATAGAATAGGAATAGATCAGAAAGTAACACTGTGTGTGAAGGAAGCTCACATAGGTATTGAGGTCCCAGAGTATTTCAACAGGAACAAAATGCTTCAGTAGTGAAGATCATAAAATAAGGTGGTAGAGACTTTATTGAGCTGACATACATGTGAAAGTAACTTTGGAGCTAATAGTAAGACACAGCTGCAAAAGAAACAGAAGCAACACTAGGTTGTGTCAACACAAGTATTGTATAATGTCAAGATGAAATTATTACCTTTATTCAGTATTGGTAAGTCTGACTCTAGTCTAAACTATTGTATTCAGTTCTGGATGCTGTATTTTAGAAAGGATATTAATAAATTAATGTGTCCAGAGGACAGCAACGAAGAGAATAAGAAAAGCTTATAAGAAAAGCTTATGGGAATATTTGGAAGCATTGGATATATTTAGCTCAGAGAAGGGAAGACTGTAGGGAGCCATGATATCCATAATAGGGTATCTTCCTAACATCTAAAGGGATGTAGAAAACAGGACAGAATTATTCTGGGAAGTTTCTACCATCAAGCAACTGAAGCCTGCTGGCAACCAGTTGGTGGAAACCTAGAGCAAAGCAGTTTTATCCCCAAACCCATTTGTTAAGAACTGTTTTTTGAAAGCCTTGTTTTACTAGATTGGCAAGTAAGCTAGAAGAGATTGTTCCAGAAGCAAACTTGGCCAACTCACTAAGGAGCACTTCTTATTATGGCTGTTGGCCAAACATAATCTCCCAGATCAAGAAAGCCAATTGCATCTACTGTATTTCACAGGCGGCCTGAAGCATGACCTTAATTCTTCTATTACAAGAATCAGGACTTAAAAGAGCTTATGTCTGGGAGCATCACATCCCATGTTGAAATTTGTATGGCAAGTTCTGTCAATCTGTCTCAAGATACTTTATTACTAGATCCCTTGTGCTAAAATTTCTAACGACAGTATAGTTTGCAGGTATTGAAAAAAAAGTGAAAATTAGCATAAAACAACAGCATCTTGCCCATCCCATTTGTTTAAACCAAAAGTCTCCAAACTTGGCAACTTTAAGACTTGTGGACTTCAACTCCCAGAATTCTCCAGCTGGCTGGAGTTGAAGTCCACAAGTCTTAAAGTTCCCAAGTTTGGTGACCCCTGATTTAAACTGTAACAGTACAAAGGATTGTTTATTTTCATATCCTCCTGGTTTTTTTGGATCACCCCAGGAACTCTCTGTACAAAAGCCTAGTTGCCAACAGGCAAATGCAGGCTGGATTCTGGCAGATCAAAGAGGCTGAATTGGTGATTGGAGTGGTCTCTCAGAGATTTCCATCTTAAGAAGTCCATTTCAACTCATAATTTTGGTAAATTACCCAAAATTGAGTAAATGTGGTTTTTTTCTCCTTTGGGTAATGATACACAAATCTATCCCCATCACAAGAGGGACATTTAAATTTATTTAAAGATTGCTGTGGGTACTAAAATATATTTTAAAAAACTTCCCAGATATCCTATTCAGACAATTGATGAAATTACCAACAGTAATTTGTTGAAATGACATAAAGATCACTCATAGATTGTTTTTATAAACTAGAGAGTCCTCTAGTTACAACCATTTGTACAGTATCCAATCGAAGTTCTAACAGTGCTGAACGAAGGGACTAATGACTGGTCCTCAAAAGTTCACTAAGGTTTTCCTTTATGTGGTTTTGAGTAAATGTTTGGGAAATACTGTCCTAGACTTATCATTATTGTTTTTCTGGAGTAATCTTAATGGAATGCATTGGGTTTTTTTCTCTTTCTAGGATTGTGGAAATATACAGTAGACGATTACAAGGCAAGTAACAATCTTTTGTGCTTCACCTAATGAAATGTATGTTTTACATTCTAATAAAATTTGCTGTGCAATATCAAAGGGCTATTAATCAGCTGTGACTATTAAGAAAAGAAGGCATGAATGTACTGTGAACAATTTATGACTGGTATATCCCACTACACAGGAAGTTCCATAGTCATGGAGCTCATTCATTCATTCATTCATTCATTCATTCATTCATTCATTCATTCATTCATTCAGCCACCCATCTCAGGAATTTACTTTGGACAGCAAACAATAACACTAATAATAAGTAGTACCATGGCATGTTCATCAGTGAGAAGCATTCTAGCCTAGCTTCTAGATAAGCTAACTTTCTACTTGGAAGGATTTGTAAATATACATTATCTACAGAAATATGTATTTTAACTTGATAACATGGCCATCCAATAAATAGAACAGAATAAAATACTTTATTGGCCAAGTGTGATTGGACACACAAGGAATTTGTCTTGGTGTAAATACTCTCAATATACATAAAGAAAAAGTACATTCATTAAGAATCAAGAATCATAATGTACAACATTTAATGATAGTCATAGAGTACAATCAACAATCAAATCATACCAGGAAACAGTCAAGTGGGAGGGGATGGGTGATAATGAGTGGTGAGAAGATTGACAGTAATAGTAGTGTACGCTTTGTAAATAGTTGAACAGTGTTGAGGGAATATGTTCCCCTACATTTCATAATGTATAATCATACAAGCAGAGTAAACATTGATGAAGAGGCCTGAACATAAGCCAATAACAAATCTCCTGATCAACCTCTCATCACAAGATGGCTCTGCATCCTCCGGGATCTTTTTCTGCTTTGCTTTCAGGGGGCCCTGTCTTCAGATATAGGTAATCTTTAACTTATGACCGATCGCTTAACAACTGTTTGACATTATGACAGATCTAGAACAGATGTTTTATGACCTGTAAAACACTTTCTGGCTGTTGTAAGATGTGCCACCCAATCACGTGATCACAGTTGGGCTGCTTGGCAACCAGTTTGCCTTTATAACTAGTTTCAGTGGTCACATGACAACAACTTGTGACTTTTTTTGTTGGTTTCCAACAAAAAATGCCTACTTGGAAGAATAGGTTTGAACTTATGGCTATGGATTCACTTAACAACCATGGTGATTCGCTTAACAACTTAATGACTAAAATTGAATCTTGTGTGTAGGTGCTTCAACCATACCATAATGGGTGTATGATTGGAAATCCTGTCCCAGTTGCAGTCGTAAGTCGCGGACCACCTGGGCTGTGGTTTTCCATTTACTGAGGTCAGCATCTGCTTTTAAAAGTGGGAAAGATTTGCTTCTTGTCTGGACTCTGACAGACTTCTTTCCATTAAGGAGACTTTCGGCACTTCCTTAATCCGTAGACTTTGTGGGCCATGAAAATATGATTAAAACTTACAATTTTTAATCTTTAATGAGCTGAGGCTTTAAGAAATTCTCCTGAACAAGATATTCATTTTTCTTCTTCCCCTCTTCATTGCAGTTCAGGAGCGCCTTACAAAGCAAATTGCTGTTGCCATCACAGAAGCCTTGCAGCCCGCTGGAGTTGGGGTGGTGATTGAGGCAACGTAAGTTGATGCAAAATTTGTAATGTGTCCAAAGACTGAGGGAATTTGACTGGGAAATGGAGAGAGAGAGAGAGAGAGTTTTCACTGTTCAATTTCTATACAGGTAGTCCTCGACTTACAACCATTTGTTTAGTGACTGGTCGAAGTAACAATGGCACTGAAAAAAGTGACTTATGACTGGTTTTCACACAACTGTTGCGGCATTTCCCCAGTCATGTGATCAAAATGTTGAAACTTGGCAATTGGCATGTATTTATGAGAACTACATATTATCTCTATCATCAATCTATCCTATTTCTCTCTTTCTCCTTCTCTCTCTCTTTGTGATGGTGAACCTATGGCGTGCATGCCGGAAGTGGCACACAGAGTCATCTCTTCAGGCATGCCAGCCGTCACCCGTTGCTCTTCTGGGCTCCAGGGAGTGCATGTGCCCCAGCCAGCTGGTCTGTGCTGGCCACCTGGTCTTCCTGTTTCTGGTATGGATGTGTGGTTAAAAATCAGCTAGCTGGCGCACATGCGCGTGCTGGAAACTGGAAGCTCAGCTTCCTGGCACATACATGTGTGCCAGGGAGCTGCTGTTCTGGTTTCTGGTGCTCTCCCCGCCTCTGGGCATGCTGGGGAGCTGCTGTTCCAGTTTCCGGCACTCCCCCCTGCGCGTGCTAGGGAAATGCTGCTCCGGTTTTTGGCGTTCCCCTGCGCACACTCTCCCATTTTGGCACTCAGTGCTGAAAAGGTTCGCCAACGCTGATCAATATCATCTATGAGCCATAGTGGCACAGTGGTTATAATGCAGTATTGCAGGTTATCTCAGTGAATATCATGGCTTAACCATCAATAAAAGTGTACATGAGAGTGAAAATATTGAGGGCTTGATTTTTAAAAAATAATTGGCAAGCTATTATACTGAAATCAAGATTGAATTGGATTTCAATTGTGCAGCTAAAATTTTCTATTCTGCTTCTGCTGTACTTTTGCAGCAGAAAGAGACAGGCTATTTTCTTTCAGTAAAAATATTTCTGTTGGATTTTTTTCCCTGTCTTTTCCTTCTGTAGGCACATGTGTATGGTGATGCGAGGGGTTCAGAAAATGAACAGTAAGACTGTAACCAGCACCATGCTTGGAGTATTCCGAGAAGACCCAAAGACACGTGAAGAATTTTTAGCACTCATCCGTAGCTAAAATTGTGCCATCAATTTTCCTTCCTGGACTGTCTTCTCTAGCATTGATGTTGAATCTTTTGCTGTTTGTGTTGCTCCTTCTCTTTTTGAAAAAGTAACAGTCACTTTAACATTTCTGAAGTTTTACTGTATTGGTGGTAAGTTCCAACATGTAGTTTCTTTGCTCATATGGTTCCTTGTGTTTATGGAGCATAAAGGTCCTAGAAATATTTTCTCAATCTATGTTACGTGACTGTCTTAAGACAAATGTCATGTAGTGGCTTTGTGTTTTTGTGTGGGCTTAATCAGGTTGTTTTTGTCAAAGTCATCTGAAGTGCTTGAAGGACATATCCTCACTGAGACAGAGAAACTCTTTGCCCTAATGTCCAGCAAATTTCTCCATTCTTTTTCGAAGGTCAAGAAAGATGGACAAAGGAATTAGTGGCTTTTTCATAGTCTAGATGTTAAAGAGAAGGTGTTACTTCCTTCCCACATAATTAGGGGGTCATTCATTCATTCATTTTCATTCATTTCCATTCATTTCTGTTCCTTGTTTCAGACCAACTTGTACCACCATTCCCTTGGCCCCTCTATTTTGTATTTCAGTTGCAGCTCATCCAATTCTTCACTTTTGTAATTTCTTTTACTTCTTACTAATGAAATTGAGCCCATTTTCCTTGTGGATGAGTTTCCATTGCCTTTGCTCAGATGTTTCTCCAGTCGCAGGAAAGTAGAAGTCAAATTCCTTCTAGCAATTTCCATTGATGAAATGGAAATTATGGGCCTTCTTAGAGGGGAAAGGAAAATCTAGAACCCTTGTTTTGGAGTGGTTGGATTGTTTTGTTCATTACTGATATAATAGTTATATACTGTATAATAGTTATAATTATAAGAGTAATATCACTTTTTATAATTTTAGTTCTGAAAGACCCAGGGTCTGAAATCTTGAGATACTTGTGTTAATTTCATCATAATGCAGGGAGCTGGATAGCAACTGGTTTTGCTGGACAAGAGTTGTTGAAACAAAAAAGATATTACAAAAACTCTGCCATTGAAGAGAAAACGTAAGTCATAATTTGCCTGGCATTTGTTTCACTGAGGGACAAGATACAAAATGGAATTCTTTTCTTTCCGATCTGATGGGAGCATAACTAAGGACAAACTCAGCCCTCCTGCATAAACTGGGTCTACGTCTCCAGGCATGTTAGGAATTCTGGGAGTTGTAGTTTCAACTCATTTGGAAGACATTATTGTGGAGGAGGATGGGGCTGCCCTCAGGAATCCAAGATTTATCACACTTTGATAAGATTGGAGCATTGTAATTTCCCCTTATATGAAACTGATTTGGATGTTCTCTTTTAGTAAACTATAGTAAACTTTTTTACCACATGATTTCTGTTCAGTGTAGGTTGTGACTATACTGTAGACATTACCACATGGTATATATTCTATACTGGACTATTTTCAGGACTGGCATTCAAGTAAAAATGATTTAAGTTACTTCTTGGATGTCAGCCCTACATTGTTTACAATAACTTGGTGCCAATTTCAGACCACCTCCAGCCTGAGATTCTGCATCTTTGTTAAACAGGTCTTGACAGGAACATTTTGAACAGAATCAGTTTTCAGACAAAGATGAAATAAAGGATATTGGGAGGCTGTTTTTAGCAGCCAATTCCTTATTTGTCTTCAATTTTTCTATTTGTCTTTTTGCTGTATTCTGTTCAGAAGTGATTTTGTAAGCTAAAACTATGTGGAGGAAAAATACAAGGATCTCTGGAAAAACCTTCCTGATCCCCTCCTGGATACTGGATAATATTATAGACTCTGTTTCTTTGGCAGAGTTAGCAACTACTACCTCTTGTCCTGTGGCTCTTGGCAAGTTCCCATAATTGGAAGGGTAAATCAGACATTTAGATCATGAAGCAGAGAGTCTGCGCAGCTCCTGTGGGTTCTGGTTGTGTGAAGATCTGGTTGTGTGAAGATTTTTTAAGGATCTGCCCATCTCAGATCTGCCCATGAAAATGCCAAAATGCTCACCTGAATTCAGGCTTACCAAATCAACACCCAGAATTCCATGTTGTTAAGACAACTTGTATAATATAATTTGCTCAGGCGTAGTAGGAGAGAAGGAGGTGTGCATGGCACAGAGCTCCTTATTTCCAGATGTTTTATTCAGGCTCCCTTTGCATTTATTTCTTTGTTGCATTAACTCAAATTGTTTTGGAGCAGAATTCAACATGCAATTCTTAAATGGGTTACTGTTGGATCCATGGCAGGATATGCAGATTTTTAAGCATATTTATACCATGCAGAAACTCCAACCAATGATGCCTTTCTAACAAATGCTGCCTTCTAAGGAAGTGGACATTATTTCATTTCCATATTTCAGTTTTAGGCTTCTTTCTAAACCCAGGATGGGCAACCTACAGTTGCAGGCACCTGATTTCTGTTTATGACTCTTAGAGCTCCCTGGCTATGATGGCTAAACATGAAGGCAAAGTCTCCTGCAATTTGATACAGGATACATGAACACTTCTATACCAGCTCTAAAAAGGTATATTGCTGTAACAGCCCCTCCCCATCTCTCTACTCTTCCATCATATAACCCCACTCACTTTTTGCTCCTAAGCTCCATCACAGTCTTAAACACAATATTGGCCAGCAAAGGTTTCTGAAATAAGTAATTCTGGTTTTGGTCATTTTCTTCCTTCACCGTAAAGACCTCAGCAGATGAGAGCTTGAGAAAGATCCACGTGAGAATTATGAGCACAGCAACCCTGGTTTCTACAAACACATTTTGTGTGGTGTCCAAAGTAGGTCAAGTTCCCTTTTTCCCTCTTGTGTAACTGGAATGTCATGAAAAGCCGCTTACTGGAACTGATCTCAATAATTGCCTTCTGAATGGAAAACATATTAAAGAAAGTTTTATAACCACTTTAATTAGAGAAAGATGGGATCAGACTCACTCCTACTTTATGTGAAATGCTCATTTCACTTTTGTCTTTTGGGCAAGGCTGCCTTCTTAGCCAGACCTGATTGAAACAAGAGTTAGGCACTGCCTGCTTGCCGTTTTTGCTTCTTGACTTTTTTGGTTAGTGACTTTGCAAAGCAAGGATGGAGGCAGTGTGGGTCAAAAATTGCACAATGGCAGATTTATCACAACCCAAACCTTTTGCATATGGATTGGTGCATTCACATACAAAATGGCAAGGAACTTGCAGATTTTGTGTCCCCCCCCCCNCCCCCCCCCCCCCCCCCGCCCACAACCTGTGGACAGTGCTGAGATGAGATGATGAGACTTTTGCAGCATTGGCAGAGACAATATTTAAGGTTTATTTGTGAGGGGATGGAATTGGCTGTTGGGGTTTTTTGAGGCAAATGCAGAGGTTTAAAGTACCCCTTGCATCCTTTGAAACTCTGCTTCTCCTAGGAACCAGCCAATGTTCCCATTTTGGAGAGCACTTTAAAAAGACAGTTGGATGGCTTTCCTTCTTAACTTGCCAGTTCCCCCAAATCATGAAAAAGAAACCACTGCCATAGACTCTGGTGAGGCCACAACATAATTAGCCAAATTTCCTGTGGTCCCCAGTGGCAGAAGGACATTATAGCATAATTCTCAGGCTTAAAAAAAGTTTGCCCAACCTTGGATTTGGCAGATGCTTTGGATCCATCCAACAAAGTCTCTGTTTAATTCTTATGGATCAGTCACAGGTATATGTAGAGATTTGCAAAAAAAATGTCTTCATTGGCAGATCTTGTCTTTCCTTCAAGAAGCACATCTGGATTTTCTCTGTTTTATTGTCTGGGAGATTCAAAGCAACTTTCTGGCTAAACTGAAATTTTGAGCTTAAGCACCTCTGATTTGTACACTACGTCCCTCTAGGTTATTGTACAAATTGCACTGTAATGTCTCAAAAGGCCTAAAATTTCACTGTGAAAGTTGGGAGAAGCCAGTGACTTAATCAGTCTGGAAAGTTCAACTCATTGCAAATGTGCTTGAAACAGGAAAAGGAAATAAGTACATCTCCATCTCTCTCTCTCTCTCTCTCTCCCTCCCTCCCTCCCTCCCTCCCTCCCTCCCCCCCCTCTCTCTCTCTNCCCTCTCTCTCTCTCTCTCCCTCCCCCTCCCTCCCTCCCTCCCTCCCTCCTTACAATGCAATCCTTCTGACATACCTCTTAACTGGTACCTGGATGCATCCTTAATAGCACAACTTCCTCTCTAGCCTAGTTTGAAAGTGCATGAGGCATGCAAAGAAGTCAATTCCCATTGCTTTGCCTGGAAGAAAGGAAATTCCAAGTGGCTTGTTCTCTTTGTGGCCTTAATGTATTGAGGTCCTTTGGCTCAGTGAATCCTATTTATAATTTTTGTGAATTCTCTCTTGTCCTTACTGCCTTTATATAACTACACTTATGTTTGTTCATGTAAGTATGTGTTTATCCAAATATGTATATGTACATGTATGTAAATCATATGCAATTTGCTGTTGTCTTCTCCCTCCAAATTTTGGCCTATTTATAGTATTAAAATGCAGTGCTGATCACTTTTGGCGATAGTCCTTTGTGTGATTTGTGATTGCAGTGCTCCCTTTTACTTGAATATTGTGGCACATGGGTTTTGTGGCCAGGCTGGTGTGGTTGTGTGGGCAGCAGAAGGAGAGAAAGCAACATGGGGAGTCCTTGGTGCTTTCTGAGTTTGGTTGTTTTCTTGCAGATGTTTGAGTATCCAAATTAGGTAACATCATCATTGCTAGTAAGAAATGGGTTGTGCTCTCAGTTTATATTCTAGTGACTTGCCCTGTCACTGTTGGTGGGGATGGTCTTAGAGGTTCTTTGATCAACACTGACTGAGAAAGCCACTAGAATATAAACTAAGAGCAAACACCATTATTTATTGGCACTGATGATGCTACCTGGTTTGGGAAATGAGACATCCTCAAGCTTAGAGAACACCAAGAGCACCATACAAATATTCTCCTTTATTGGTGATGTGGGAGTGGAAATTATTGGTTGACTTAGTTGCTAGCCAGGGCTGTCACAGAGAGACAGTATTAGTTCAACCTTGTACATTGGATATTGGGGACTATAGCCCTGGGGAAACACCCACATCCTAGTTGCTAAAGGAGGCTGATGGTTTGAGCCATAAGGGAGAGAAAAGAGAGATGTGTTTGAGCCTGCTTTGAGGCATGGAGGAAAAAAGTGCCTGTGGTGAGGCCTGGGTGGCTGGCGAGAGACTGCTGGGTGTATGCTGAATGTTGAATGGAGATTCCCAGTCTCGGAAGAAGACATCAGTTGGAGGCTTCCTAGGTAGGAGGGCAGTGAGGTCCAAGACTACTTCGCCCCAAATCCAACACAGGGATGGAGAGAAGCCTGCCATTGGACACTGGAAGATTTGGGGAAGCCCAGGAGGGAGGTGCTTCACACAAGATCCTAGCAGAGGAACAAGTGCAAAAGGCTTGAAGCCCACATTGGACTCAGCCAGTTTTCCTCCTTTCTCTGTCTCTCTCTGTCTCCCTCCCCCCCCCAACAAAAGAAGAAGGGGGGAGTTGGTAGCTTTGTTAGCAAGAACCATGTGGACAGAGAGAGAATTACAGAAAAGTACAAAATTAAAAGCTTGGACATTGCTGGGCATAGTTCTGAAAATACAGATGAATATAGTAAAGGAAGTACCTCTTCAAAAGACTCCCCTATCTCTGTCAGTTTCTGTGAAACTGCTGTCCTACTTAATGATACATATAGTTGTAAAAGAACTCACAGTCACACTGTGACAAATATGTAACAACTTATAGTTAAAACTATTTTGAGAATTGCTTTTATACCCCTCCATTCAGCTTTGGAGGAAGCTGAACCCTACTCTAAAGTGCAAATACAAGTTGGAAGAAATCTTCCACTTTAGAACAGTGGGAAACTTTCTGCCACACACTGGTGGGAATTAGATGAATAAAGAGATTATCAGAGGTTTATTCCCAGATCATATAATGAGGTTGGGCTTTTATGATTTCTCCACCTTGCTTCTTGGGTCAATGCAAATCCATGCCACAAAAGATCTTTTTCCTCAAAATGCAGTGCCCAAGTTTTCCTTTATGCAATGGATATTGGGGGTGGGGGTTGGGGTACAGCACTTGTATTTTCAAAACAGAATCTTCTTTTTCCTTGAAGTGAGCGAGTTCATATTTTTCCCTTTGTTTTTGTTCGTTCAAGAGGATTGTTCTTCAGTTTTCAAAAGCAGCAAAATGCAGCATTTTAAAAAGTCAAAGGCAGTGTCAATATTTTTTTTTTGAAAATTTGTTATTGATTTTCAATAAACAAACATAAACAAAACACAAAACATAAAAACATAAAACTTCTTTTTGGAAGTGTCAATATTAATCTCAAACAATACAGCCTGGCTTAGCTGAGCTATCTAATACTCTTGAAATTACATCTATCACCTTCTTTGTTCAGCTTTATTGAATCCAGAAATGAACTAAAATGTCGACCTTTAATTCTGGCAGGAGCCCAGATCTTTGTAGCAGATGATTCCTGCAGAACTCAACTCCGGCCATTGGCATCCGACCTCCACAGCAAAACAATGCTTAGGATCACCCTGCCTTGTGCATTGTAAAAAGTCTTATGGTTTATTTATTTTTAATTTAACAAAAATGTATATGACTCCCCAACTCACGTTTGGTGACTCCTGGCAAGATAAAACCCCAACACAGGCAGTCCTTGAGTTGTAACCATTTGTTTTGTGACTGCTCAGTTACAACGGCATTGAAAAAAGTGACTGCTGACCATTTTTCACACTTTTGACCATTGCAACATGTCCTGAGGTCGTGCGATCAAAATTTGGATGGTTGGCAACTGGCATGTATTTATTATTTATTTATTTTGCAATACATTATTTCTTTATTTTTTGTTTCAACATATCACTGTGTGAACAGTGTGCTTCTTATGAAATTTGATATTAATACACATATTTTGTTAAATTATCACTCTTAATTATTCAATATTGCAGTATGTTATTTTTATGTCAATCTCTGTATTCTTAATATCACTCCTTTTACCACAGATACTATATTAATAATCATATTTTCAGTGTTTCAACAAATTATATAATTTGCTTGCCATCCTTGCTTCTGATAGTGCCGGAAGTCCAGCTGGAAGTCAACTGGCATGAATTTATGATGGTTGCAGTGTCCTGGGGCCACGTGATCGCCTTTTGCCACCTTCTGACAAGCCAAGTCAATGGGGAAGCCAGATTCACTTCACAGTCATGTTACTAATCTAACAATTGCAGCAATTCACTTAACGACAGTGGCAAGCAAGTTTGTAAAACCGGGCAAAACTCAGTCATGCTTAACAACAGAAAGTTTGGTTTTCTGCTCAGTTGTGGTTGTAAATCAAGGACAACCTGTATAACCAAAGCATCAGCCATGGGGAGGGAGTGGGGAGGTGTGTGTTTGTATAGGGGGAGGTTGGAACATTGGTGTAGGATGAGATTAATCTTTACCTTCAGCACCATTTTAGTCATTGAAATGGCTCCATTATCAAACTGATCTTTCTCTGCTTGGGGGGAATCATACTGTATAGCAGGAGTCCCCAATCCCTGGTCTGCACACTGGCACATGTCCCCAAACTGCCAGAACCAGGCCACGTAAGCAAGCTAAGCCCCATCTGTGCACATCCAGGATGCAGGCAGCACACAAAACCATGCCCCCCCTTCCCGCCCCCAGTCCACAGAAAAACTCCCCACCATGGAACCAGGTTGGGGGCTGCTGCTGTATAGCATAGTAACCAATTGGTTCCTCTAAATACTTTTTTCACCAGGGCAAACAGCTTTTGGGAAAGGGTGAATTTAAAGTAGAAACTGACCTTGATAAATGCATTAACTCCATTTCCAGCACTTAATTTTCTGCAGATGTTCCTTCTCTGACACTCTTATTAGAGCTTAAAAAGGAAAGGGGCACATAAATGACATGTCATAACTAGTTCATAAATTTTAATCTGAGTTGCTTCAGGACCTCATTATGAATGTCTGCAAAGGCTGGAAATGCAACTTGCCTTCTCTTTTGGGTTTTCTGGGGAATTGTGAGATTTCAAATTCAAGCAGATTTCAGGATGAAAGCAGCCCTGTGCCTCTCGTTTGCTGATCTGCAACCATGAACCACGTTGTCATCCATAACTCAGCATGGAACAAATAATAATTTTCACTAGATTTATATTCTGCCGTTCTTCCGGGATTTCAGAGGGCCGCCCTTCCAATGTTTCCCAACCATAAAGATCCTGTTTTGATTGGATAGAGATTTACCCAATGAGCTTTCATGGTTGGCGATGGACTTTCACTCTGGATTACTCCAATCTTGTATATGCTTCTCATAATAACCATGCTAGCCATGTAGGAATCTATATGTATTTCAGAAATATCCTTGGAGTATTTTCCTGTCAAGGGAAAAGCTTCTGTTAATGGAACCACCAGTGAGAGATGGTTGATGACATAGGATGTGTTTAAGGAAAAGTTACACATTTCTTCTGTTTAAGATGCTTGAATTTGAATTCCTGCACTGAACGGGGTTGAATTCACTGGCCTAAATTATTTCCCGTGCAATGATTTGATATATGAAGCGGTTCACTTCTGTATGTATTGTGGAAGTAGACATCCTCATATTGCTGATATTTGGATCTGAGATACGTTCTCTCTGGATGTATGAGGAGCCCATGCTATCTTCAGTTAGAGAGCATTTAGGCTACCAAATTGGTGTTTAGCCCAGGGCCTTCTTTCTTGTCTAATTCTATACCTTTAGCTTGTTGTGAAAACGTTAATTACTCATAAGCCTTTGTTCTTTTATTTCTTTATGTCAGCTCTGGAGTTTAGGAAGAGTTGCATCAGCCTGCCTGCAAGAGAAACTAGTTTAGAAGTGGAACAAGGGTCAGGTTGGTTTTCTCAACCACTGAAGAAGTTCCCTTGATCTTTTGCTGGGAGTGTATTCGCCAGCTACATCCCACCCTCTTTGCTCTTTGGTAAAAGCACTGACGTTTTTTGTCTACCCAGCAAACTGTTATTTGGAAAGCTCCTGGCTTCCGTGGCACAAACCTGACCTCACCAGCTGGGGATTTGCTGAACATCTGACTGCAATTTGAGTGGTCTGGGGAGACAAATCAATGTTTCAGGCAGGAACTGACCTCAAAAGTACCCCAATAGCTGCACCATACTGGCCAGGAGAATGGTTCCAGGGCTTATATGCTACCTAACTTTCAAGCAAAATAGAGCACTGAAGTCCAAAGTACAGCACCTTATCTTCCACCATGGACAATTTCCAGAAGGATAGTTGTGCTAGTCTTTTACAGCAAACCCAAGTGCACCATTTATCTGATGGACATGGACCCCAGACCATTTCAACAAATGCTCAGGCAGTGATCAGTTTGCATTTACCACCTCTCTGTCTGAAAGATATCAATATTTATTTATTTAAAATATTTATAAAGCCACCCATCTTATAGCAAACTCTGGCTGGATCCCAGCCAGTAATTATTGGTGTCTTTCAAAGGTGGACATTCTTTGCCGAACAAAAATTGTTCAGCCAAAAAGTCTTCACATGCTAAGTGAATTGTGCAAAGCTGCTCAACACACCCCTGTGGAGTGACAGGGAAGGAGGTTGCTCCCAGCATAACCTTTTAATGATTTTAGGTAAAATTTTCCAGGTTTCTCTTTATCTCAGTTTCGCAACTCAAGTAAATGTTTTAACATTAACTTCTCAAATCTGGACACATCAGGAAAGGTAAATAACATTGAAATAACTTGGGAAATGTCTGCTTTTAAAGTAGCTTTTGATTATGGGAATATAATTGTATCTGAGAAGAGATACTATCATTCTGATCTCCCTCCCAATGAAATCTTAACATCTGAACCAACAAGTGGAATAATTGCGATCTGCTTCTTACAAAAGGACGTAAAATTCAAGCCTCTAAGCGTATAGATAGATATCTCAATGGCTTTAAAAGTAGCTGATTATGTTCAGTGAAAAATATCTCCTTTGCAGGGCTGAGTTTCAAATAGATCTCTCTAACTGAAACAGAGGCTGGGTTCCCCTGTTGTGTCCACCAAGCTAAAAAAAAAAACCCTGTAGTTGAAAAATGGATGGCTTATTAGAGTGTAAAAACCCTGTTACTGAGGTTTGCAAAACATGGTGTAGGAAGTTAGCACCCACCCGTCTCCTAGAAAATTGAAATATCCTAGGAAATATTAAAAGAGCAGAATATTTCCCCTAAAAAGAGTAGAAACCCAGAAGCAGAAACTCACTAATAGGTGGGCCATTAAGGCCTGGGCCAGAATATTTACATAACAAAGATCTCCAGGTAAAGCTATAGCAATTGCTCAAAAGACTTTTCAGTGCATCATCATCCAGCAAGGTTCAACCAAGCCTGGAATTCAGGATAGCCTACAGAGTTGCCCCTGCATGGCCCCGCAGGAGTCTGACAATCAATCAGAATATAAGCTCCAATTCAAATCCCAACAAAGGTTATAAAACCCAGGCACCCTCAGCACCTCAGCCCTTTTTTCTTGATCTTTTCCTTCATCTTGAAGCATGTCCTTCCTTTTCCCCTCTGGAGCTCCAGGCCACGTGGTCCTGCTGTCCACCATTAAACCATCTTTCCTAACAGCCTTCATGTTTCTAGTGTCTTTTTCCCCACTTGGAACTGAATCCAGAAGGATATTTCTTCCAACAATGGTTTGTGATTTAGCTGCTTGCACAAACTCACCCAGTTCAGTTTTATCGGTCATGGTCACAACTTACTTTGACAGAGTTTCTGAAATTAGCTGTCTCCAAAAACAGAGCCATGGCTAATCTCCCAGCAGAGCCATTACAAAGTCAAGGATGCCATGCAATTAATCTTCTTTTTAAATCTCACATAGTGGAAAAAATGGGAGGGTTCCAGCCCATGGTAGTGAAATGCTACCGGTTCGGTCCAGTTCAGCCGAACTGGAAGCAAAAATTGCTACCGGTTTGGTCAAATTGGTAGTAAAAAAACCCTCAGATGATCAGTTGAGAGGAGAAAGAAGAGAAAAGTTCAGGTTTGGCCCTCCCACACACCCCTGTGCTTTTCTGTTCTTTATCCTCTCAGCTGTTCTTTATCCTCTCAGCTCGGCAGAGCCTCAGCTGGTGTTTGGAAAGCTGTGTGCGCACAAAATGTGCAGTCTCCAAACCAGTAGGGAAACTGGTAGAATCCCATCACTGCATCCCAGTAATATAATAAACTACAGGTAGTCTTTGACTTACGATCACAATTGAGCCCAAAATTTATGTTGTTAAGTGAGCTGTTAAGTGATTTTTGCCCCATTTTATGACCTTTCTTGCCTCAGTGAAGTGCAGTTGATAAGTTAGTAACCTTAAGTGAAGTGAATCTGGCTTCCCCATTGACTTTGCTGGTCAGAAAGTTGCACAAGTTGATCACATGATCTTGGGGACACAGCAACAGTCATAAATATGAACCAGTTGCCAAGCATCTGGATTTTGATCACATGATCATGGGGATGGTGGAAATGTCATCACTGAGAAAAATGGTCAGAAGTCACTTTTTCCAGTGCTGTTGTAATTTTGAACGGACATTAAGCGAACTCTTGAAAGTCGAGGACTACTTGTATATTATATAATACAGGTAGTCCTCACTTAATGACTGGTCACTTAATGTCCATTTAAAATTATGACAGACAATTCCCCCCCACCTGTCCCCAAATCTACTTGCAACCTGGTCTATGGTTTGGATAGTACACACATATCCATAGTCGCCTGACTGAATTTGGAATACTTGACGATTGATTCAACTTCAAAGCCAGTTGTGCCATTCTCTGGTCATGTGACCATGATTTAGGATGGCCAAAAATGCCCATAGGAATACATTGATTTGCTTAACAATGTTATAAAATTGGATCCGGTCATGTGAGCCTTGACTTACGATCATCTTGATTTACAACCCTTGCTTATCAATGGAGACGGAGTGGATCAAGTGGTCAGTTTTAAGTTTCTGGGTGTTATCCTAAAAGAGGACCTGACCTGGGGTGCCCACATTGCAGCCCTGGTCAATAAGGCCCAGCAGAGTTTATACTACCTGAGACTTCTCAGAAAATAACAACTGAATGAAAAACTGCTGGTGACCTTCTACCGCTGCACCATAGAGAGTATCTTAACTTACTGCACCTGTGTATGGTTTGCCACTTGCACAGTGGCAGATAGGACAGCACTCTATTGTCCAGAAGATCATTGGTTGCCCTCTTCCCTCTCTGGAAGAGCTTTATAGCTCCTGCTGCCTTAAGAAAGTTCAAAACATTCTCAAAGATCCATCTCATCTTGGGAACCCTTTTTTTGAACTATTACCATCGGGCAGACAGTACAGAATAATAAAAACAAGAACAAATAGGCTGAAAAACAGCTTCTATCCCAGGCCAGTAGCTCTTTTGAATTCTGCTGTACAGTGCAGTATTGGTGCAGTGTCAGAGGTTTTCGGTTCAATGTGTGGAGGGTGAAGGATGTGTGTTTGTGTTTATTTTCATAGTCATGGTCATGATGTGCACTGAAGATGGTGTTTGATTTTGTTGTACGAGGTGCAGTGACAATAGTAAAGTCAGCAGAGGACTATCTATAAACAATTGATTTTTGTTTAATGAAAGGATTACCTAAAGTTACTAACTTTGCAGCTATCATATATCTTTGATCAAAGATCAGTACTCTACATTTTTCTGGAATGGGCGTTCTCTTCCATCGAGCGCACTGCTCTGGGAGGGACGTACATGGAGGGGTGAGGGAGGAAGGGAACACCCACCTAGCCCCGTCAGAGCACTTGACTTAAACCTGGTGATCAATGGGGTGACACACATCACAGCTGGATTGCCCTCACTTATCACTGTTTGCAATTCTGGTCAGTGCCCATAATACAGAATATTCAGAAACGGACTTTGTTGACAGTAAGTCTTTCATCTTTTCTCTTTCTCTGATTCTCTGCCAAGTTCGAATTCTGGGGCTTTACCCTCAGCAAAATCTCTGCATTGCAAGCTTTCAGAGGGGGTTTGGCCCCCTGCCTCTGCTCCCCCCATCCCTCTGGAGCTGCATAGATCTATGCAAGTCCAGCCTATTTGTACATCTTCTTTTTATGGACCATCTCACCTCATAAAAAATTCTTCACTTCCTTACACACTTTTCAGACTGTTTTGATTAGTCTCAAGTCAAGTCATTATTTAACCAGGGTTCTTAGAATGTATTTGTTTTTTTCAAGTAACGTAGTAGAATATCATGATGACGTCTCTAAAGGCTGCTTATGAATAATTTCCCTTTACTATCCTGGCAAGCTGCCTCGCTGGGAAAACACCCTGGGCCCACAGCAATACTCAGGCTACTTGAGTGGACTGCTCTCTGCTGGCTGAATACTGAAAGCACCTGCACACAAAAAAACCTTGCCCAGAGAAGCAAGCAAATAAGGGGAGCCTCCCACCACCACAAAAAGGACTTAAAGAGGACTAAATATTTCAATTATCCACCATTTAGCTTTCATTTCAGATGCTTCCTGGAAAAGGGGAATTTTAAGTGGCCCAGACCTGGCATCACAAGGAGGAGATACACTCATGGTTACCTCTTTTAAATGGATTGCAATGGTGGGATTCAATTTTTTTTACCACTGGTTCTGTCGGCATGGCTTGGTGGGCGTGGCGGGGAAGGACACTGTAAAATCTCCAGTCAGAGGTGGCATTTGTTCTCTGAATGATTCAAAGTTTCCACTACTGGTTCTCCAAAACTAGTCAGAACCTGCTGAGTTCCAGGAGCCTAACCTAAAAGAGTTTCCACGTATTATAGATAGGTAAGTGAAGACTTTTTTTTTTTTTCTTGTACCACAGCATTCTCTGGCCTCAGGACAGATTCACCCAAACTAGGAATTTAAGCAGAAACTCAAGAGGAAGAGGTTAATCCCTTAATTTTTCACACCAATCCTTTCAATTATGTTACAACTGTCAGGTGTAAGAGATCAAAGCCACACAAGAAAATCCAATTAAACCAGTTTATTAGTATTCATGCCTATGTACAGAAACCTTCTTAAGTAATAGCATCTTCTAGGAATTAAAAACAAGTAGTCTTCAACTTACAACCAAAATTAATCCCCAAATTTCTGTTGTGAAGCAAGAGAGTTCTTAAGTAAATTGTCAAAATGACAATAAAGGCTATCTTATCTTAAAAAAATGAGTTTTTACGACTTTGCTTGCCACAGTTAAGTGAGTAACTATGGCTAGTAACACAGTTGTTGAATGAATCTGGCTTCCTCATTTACTTTGCTTGTCAGAAGGTCAGAAAAGGTGTAATATCTCATGACACTGAGATATTGCAACCATCATAAATATGAGCCGGTTGCTAAAAGTCTGAATTCTGATCATATGACCATGCTGCAAAGGTCATAAGTGTGAAAAATGGTAATAAGTCACTTGTAACTTAAGAACATTGTATAAGTACAACGAAACTGTGGATGCACCCCAGCAACTGTTCGCAATACAATAAAACCAGAGCACTTAAAGATGAAGATA
>BHFT01016415.1:0-50557 GCA_004320025.1 Laticauda laticaudata
GAGCATGAATTTGAATTGGTGTCTGTACAAAGAGATGTAACCCAGGATCAGGCTGCTTTCAGAAAAGAGGTTTTATTGTTTTTCATGTTTTGTGTTGTGTTTGTTTATGTTTGTTTCTAAAAATCAATAACATTTTCTTAAAAAAAAAAGAGAGAAAAGCATATAGGAGAAACAGATATAGCACATAGTTTATGTCTTAGAAGCAACAGTGGGGAAAAAGAGATTGCATCTGTGTTCAAAATCTTCACATTTGCTGTAGAGCAAGTGGATTAAAATGAAGAAAAAACAAAAATAATATTTGCGAAAGCTAACTGCATATATTTTAAATAGGCATGAAATAGTTGTGAAAAAGAACTTTAATAATCTCGTCATTTGCGAGATACATTTTAGAAAGCATAGTCGTTCCATAAATTGTATTATTTTGTTGAACAATTCTCCTTCAGAGAATAGCAAAATACACAAAAATCTCAGTGATTCTTGACTTGATAGTACTTAATACTGAAGATTTAGCAAAGAAAGTAGAAATAGCACGAACATTAATAATTTACAGACTAGAGATAAAAAGTTTATTTTTAAACCAAAATAAGCCAGCAAACAATGATATTATATCAATTAAGCATTGAGAACAGGAAAAAACCAACAGACAACAAAGAAAAGGGAGAGCCACCAATGCTCTCATTGAGAGCCATCAATACTATTATTAGCAGAGTTGAATGGCATATACAGAAGCCATTCTTTGAGAGATTAGTCAGTGCAGCTGTCTTTATGAGGCTTTTTTCTAGCTATACACTTGAAAATATATTTCTGCAAGCTGTACAGTACAGTAAAAGCCTTCACAATACTCTGCATACCTGTCCAGGAGAAAAGTTTCTATTCACATGTTCCATTTCTTTAATCATTGTAAACACTTGAAGAAGCCTTTGAATCCCTTCCACATATGTGAGAAATTGCATCAAACTAGGAAAGAGAGAAAACAGAGAAAAACATTTTAAATTGCCAATGATTCATTCTTTATTTATTTAAGTTATTTATCTATATAAAGGCCCTGTCAATGTTAGCAATATTGTTAAAATGCTATCGAATCTGCATTTTAAAAATAGGTGAAAGTGTTTCTTTCAGATCATTTTTTCTCCTGAAATCTGTTTTGTCAAGCAGAAATGTAATATAGTGACTGTAAGGAGGAACATGACCTAAGTGATTTCTCTCTACTCCATTAAACGAAAGGGGCAGATGGGAGAATAATAACTAATGTACATTTTAAACATTAAAAGTGATAGAGGACATTTCATTTTTATTACTCTTTTTTTCATTTCAAATATTCTTTTTCATTTTGTCATTTTTCAACTTCCTACCTCTCTATGAAATAAATGTACTGTAAGGTGTTTTGGATTTTTTCCTCTGGAATAAAAATTCCCTCCTCTCTGGTCAGATGGCTTACATCTTCAACAATGATGATTCCCCCTTTCATCTTTTCAAAAATCAATCTAGAAAAAAAATGTCTCCCTAGAGCTCTTTCTGTGGTCTGTGAACCCTTGTACTATATAACTGTTCTTCTGCAGTATGTATGAGAAAAAAAACCTAAACGATTGTGTGCTGGATTGTACTGGATAACATGTTCTGAATAGCAAGACTATTCTTATCAATTCAATATGTTATACGTTTATAGCAATAATGAATTGTGGTGAAACATTGGTGTGTACATGTGAATGGACATTCCAATATAATTTTGAAATCCTGAGTCTTATTACTGTTACAAAATGTTCCCTCAATTTCCTTATGACATGAATGTTCTCTTAACAAATTATTAATTCATGAATAAATTTGTTTCTGTTATGTATAGTGGTTAATAACTGAAAAAGACCCCCAACAAATGATATATACGGTCTATTCATTTTTCAGAATACAGTCCTAGCTTAACAATTAAACATCGATGTCAGCTACTAAAATTTTTATGTATCCTTCTCTAAACCCTTTCTTTCTTTCTTTCTTTCTTTCTTTCTTTCTTTCTTTCTTTCTTTCTTTCTTTCTTTCTCTTTCTTTCTCTTTCTTTCTTTCTTTCTTTCTTAAATTCTTCATTTCTTCATTTCTTTGTTTCTTCATTAAAGACAATAGAATAAATTGTATTAAGATACAGTACAGATTTAATATCTAATTAAAATAATAAACATGAATGAACTATATGGCTATGAATATGCAGAAGGAACTAGGGCAGCAAAGATCATTAAAAGGCTGCTTGATTTAAATAAAGGTATAGTACAAGCAAAGCACCTCTTCGTTCTGCTATGCCCTGCTTCGCAAAAATCCTCCAGCAGAAAGCTTTGTTGAATGTTGCAAGATAATACACCTCTTTATTGATGGTAAGCTACATTGCCTTCTTTAGGTTTAGAAACAATTCAGTGTGTTTTGAGGCCTGAATAATCAGCCAAACTAAAAGTAAAAATATTAAATTGCCCAAAATGGGTTTCAGAAGAACTGCTTTTTGTAGGAATACTACAGTATGAAGAGTTAAATTCTGAGATACACGAACAAAAAATAAAATTCTTGAAGACAAGGGAGATAGCATGTTTGCTAGAATAAGTAAAAATATTAATAGCTGCTCCCTAAGTATAGATTAGGCCAGCATTGCAAATGAAATAGGTTTTAACATTTATTGGCTTGAAGGCCACAAACTTAACATAAGACTAGAACTCATATTTGGAAGGTGTTTCAGAGTTTTTAGGAACATCAAACACCCCAAGGGACTTAATTTACTTTATTACCTTCCACCCACCAAAGCACTCAAAAATACAGAAAGTAGATCCAAAACTTTGGATCAATCTATTTTGAGCTCTGAAGAAAATGGATATTATAGCCTTTGGACTGTCTTTCTAGAACACAGGTGTCAAACTTGATCGCATCACATGATGTCATGTGATGTATCAAAACATTTTTTGCCTTTGTGGAGCTGTAGTGAGCATGCATCTGGTCTGTGGATTGCCACTTTGACATCCATTTTATAAAATCAGACTCAGAATATAATAACTTAATATCAATTAACTCAATGCCACCAAAATTTTAAAATAGTATCAAGTTATCCTTCTTTGACTCAGGATCTTCTACTGGATTACATGTACCACTTTGGTGAAGGCATCTGTGGGTTCTTTGTTCACAAAAAAGAGGGCCGTTTAAATTATGTTATTTAGGGTTAAAATCAGAGGTGTGCCCATTTTCTGTTCATGTTATGGAGAAACTAGATGATGCCTATTAAATAGGAAGAAAAGGGTCTAAAAATTTGAATAATGAATATAAATACGAAAAATAGACATCGACGTAGAGTGACAAAAGAAATAATATAGAAGAGAGTTTTCGAACAACCATTTATAAATAGATCACTAACTTAAACCCCCCCCCCCCAANCCCCCCCCCCCCCAAAAGTGCTTCTCTATCCCAGGAATGAATTATCATGTGGAAACATTACCACATAATATGCTCTATTTTCAAATATGACTGACATTGGAACACAACATTTCTCACCTAATTAGTTGGTGTTGTAATTGTTTTTTATTTTTCATTTTATTATTTTTTTTATTTTTTACATACAATAAATCCATTCAATTTCAATTGTATGTTGATTCGGTACATATTTCATGTGCTTAACAATTACTAATAATATTCTTATCAATATAACAATATAACTATAATCACATTCCCATATATATAAGTAATATCTAGCATATCTATTACGCAAGTTTCTCTTATTACTTTATAAATCCATCTAATCTCTTCCAATTTATTTTATTTTCTAACTATTGATAAAACAAATCCCATACCATGTAATATCTTCTTTTTCTTTGATTTCTAATATTGATCAAGCAGTAATTCTGAGACAAGCATAATCTCAAAAGTACCTTTATTAGAATAGCACCTGGAACATCTGTGGAATCTGAAAACTAAAAGTTTCCTGGACTTCCCACAATGTCCCAAGGTACAATCTATCCCCTTTTCCCCCAACATCACATTACATGGACCAGTCACGATCTGTTCCAGTATTAGATCCTTTTTCCATCCTGTGACACACTTAATAACCTTGAACTAAGTAAAGAATTTTATTTTGTCTCCTTAGAACAACTCAATTGAATCGTCCCTCTCCCACTCTCTCAGGCTATGTGGCAGCATGAAATATGGCTTCCAAAGCTGACAGGCATCCCCCCTTGAGAAGTTCACCTTCTAAAAGAGATAATACACAAAACACAACCAAAGGTTAATTCGATGCACTTAACCCCCACTCCCCAACCCAAAGTGGACTCTTTGGTTTTCATTGTGGAGTTGGTTAACCAATCTATGTGCATATACATACAAACTTTTTAGCCAAGTAGCCTCTGACAAAGGGTAACCTTTCCATAATACCAAATATTGTAATCTCCTTGGGTGCAATCTAGAATTGAGGATTTTCTTAATTTCATAATTTGTCTCATCCTGTACGATCAAAGGTTTGGGGTGAGCTATTGGGATTGGTCTTACATTTGATCCTACAGCTAGTTTCAATAGACTACTATGGAATACTGGGTGTATTTCCTCAACAGCTGGTGGAAACTTAATTGGACTGTGACTGGATTATTTTTGATATAGGGAATGGATCTAAGAATTTAGACCCCAACTTCCTACTGGGAACTTTCAATCTGAGATATTTAGTTGACAAAAACACTTTATCCCCTACTTCAGTCAAAGCTTTTTTGTATCTTCCCAACCTTTTTTTAATGAGTCCATCCATTCCATTAAAGATATGGATGTGGGGGATTCCCTAGGTAATTCCAGCACAGGGACAAACTCCATGCCGATGTTTATTTGGAATCAAGCCTGTGCTGCTATGTACTGTATTATTGTAAGCAACTTCTGCAAATGGCAACAACTCTGCCCAGTTTTCCTGTTGATAATTGACATAGCATAATATATTGTTCCACCATGGCATTTGTTGTCTCTGCTGCTCCGTTGCATGCAAGATGGAATGCTGAGAATAGCCCTTGGGATGATCCAATGGACTTTAAAACTCCCTCCAGAACTTAGCAGTAAATATCTGAGATTATTCTACAAGGTACTCCATGGAGCCTATAGATATGCTTCACGAACAGTTTTGCAAGCTTTTTAACTGAAGATAGTCCTTTACAGGCTGTAAAGTGGGCTTGCTTAGTGAATAAGTCAATAACAGTCAAAATCAGAGTATTCATTGTGATTTCTTCCCACGGCTTCATTGGTTCAGCTACTTGTTGAAGGAGCCCAGGGAGTTTCCCAGTTCTGTGTTTCATTGTGGCACAAATTGAGCAGCTTTTCACATAGTCTTCAACATCAAGTTTCATTTTTGGCCTCCAGAACTGTCTCCTAACTAAATGCATGGTTTTTAAGAACCCAAAGTATCCCCTCAACCACAAGTCATGGCTATGCTTCAGTACCATTAGTCTTAGATTATTGGGTACATAAAGTTTTGTCCCTTTCCAAGCCAATCCCTCATTCATTGTCAAATCGGTTTGATGCTCTGCAAACCAGGGATCAGTCAAAAGGGCTGCTTTGAACTCGGTTGTCAGTTTGTCTTCTAGGCTTCTAGGCTGGTTTGGCCCTGGGTGGTTACTTTGCCTGCTGGTTGGGCTTCTGATATCATAGTCTGCATTATTTCCTCTTGGCAACTGTCAAACTGGGGTTTTCTTGACAGGGTGTCCACTAGTATGTTTTTCCCTCCTGGGATATATTTCATGTTAAAGTTGAACCACTTGATGTATTGAGCCCAGCAGATTTGTTTAGGTGATAGTTTCTGAGGTGTCTTTAGAGCCTTGAGGTTCTTGTGATCAGTGCACACCTCAAACGGCTCTTACACCCTTCCAGGAATTGACTCTAAGACAGCAAAGCCCATCACATTGCAAACACTTCTTTTTCCTAAACCGGCCTCCTATACTATGTGTCTGACACTTTTCAGATGAGGCATTAGCTGGTTCTGAGAATCCTTTTGGAGAAGAATGGCCGTGACAGCCACATCACTAGCATCAGCTTGGACTATGAAAGGTCTGGTTGGGTTCAGGTGCTGGAGAATGGGCTCAGCGGCAAATAGGCATTTTAAAATTTCAAAAGCTTTCTGACCGTCCATTGTCCAAACAAGGGGTAGACTGGGCTTCGGTTTAGTGGGGGAAGGCCAAGTTTTCAATAACTCTGTTAAAGGCAAGATGACCTCAGAAAAAGAAGGGAAAAATTGTCTATAGAAATTGGCAAAACCCCAAAAGCTTTGAAGTTGCTTACATGTTTTTTGGGGGGTTGCCAGTCTAGCACCACTCTCACTTTTCCAGGGTCCATCTCAATTCCCTGGTTGAATATTCGGTAGCCTACATAATCCAGTAACTCTTTGTGGAATTCACATTTTGACAGTTTTACATATAACTTTGCAGCTAAAAAAATTTTCAGCATTTGTCTGACCAATTTGACATGTTCTTCAATGGTTTTGCTGAATATAAGAATGTCATTCATATAGATGAGGACCCCTTGGTACAGGTGTGGTTGTAGCACTTCATCGATGAGATGCATAAATACTGTAGGAAGGCCCTGGAGCCCAAAATGACTCAGAATTGGAAACTACACAAAGGACAGTTCAAGGCAGTTTTCCATTCGTCTCCCTCCTATATGCAAACTCAGTAGTAAGCTTCTCTCAGATCTAGTTTGGTGAAGACCTTGCCTTTTGACAGGTGATTTAATAAGTCCTTCATGAAGGGGAGGTGGTACATGTTTTTTAGGCATATGGCATTCATGCCCCTAAAATCAACACATAAATCAAGGCACCATCTTTCTTTTCTTTGAACAGCACTGGGGAGGCCAACCTAGATTTGGTAAATCCAGTGAAACCTCTGTCCAAATTGTTATCAATGTATTTTCTCAACTCAGTCATTTCAGCTGGTATCATGGAATACATCTTTGGTTTTGGCAGTTTTGCCCTGGGTTCTAACTCTATGGCACAATCAGTGGCTTGAGGGAGAAGTAAAACATTGCATTCCTTGAACTTCTGGAGGTGATGCCTTGGTGAAAGGGTGAAGGGAGAGCGGTCTCCATCCCTGGATCCTGTTTTTTCACTTTTGGGGACCTTTCAGGGCATGAGGAGCCTGGAGAGTCAAGTGGAGAAGAAGGGAAGCCTGGAAGACAGTGAGGGGAAATGTGATTGCCTGCCAGCAAGAAGGGAAACCCCTGAAAACCCAAAGTGAAAGTGTCTCTCATTTTATTATGGCAGACCTGAGGCCATGGCTGAACCGTGAATGAGGAGGAAGTGAGAAGATTATCAACAGAAAGTGTCCTTGAAGTTAAAATCTCAAAGTTGCAATGGTAATGATTTGCCAAAAGTAAGTTTGAACTTGTTTCTGAGGAAAAGAGCTCTGGTGAGGGGGGGGTAACCCCATAGTACAGGCAGCAAGACAGTAAGAAAGAGCTGTGATTCAGCACTTTTTACAAATGGAAAGAGACTGAAGGAGAGGGGTTATAAGTTGGAAGTGAATAGCTCTAGGTAGTTGAAAGATGGTGAGAGAAATAAGACAAGAACTGGTGGGAGAATTAGAAAATCCAGGGAAGCCAGTGGAGGAGGTGGTGAAAAGAAGGTGATAAGGGAGAGACAATTGACTTCTCTCTGCTTCTTGGATGGAGGGTGATTACGAGACCAATGTAGTGAGTGGAGAAGGAGAAAGTGAAATCCAATTGGGATGTGAGAGCGATACGAAGGAAAGAAAAGAAAGTCTTGGAAGGAAGGAGGAGGTGAAGTGGAAGTTGAGAGACATTGAAAGGATCAGAAGAAAAGTCAGGACGACGGAGGTGAGAAAGGCGAGACACAGAGAAAGGAGTGACTGAGCAATTTTCAAGCAGAAAGAGACGGCAGGACATTAATGGGGGTGGAGAAGAAGAAAATTTGTCAGAGAGTGGGCTGAAAGAGACAACGGAGGAGGATTAATCTGTTTGTGATCTAAATCTTCTTTAGGAATTAGTGAGATATTCGCTTCTCTCCATAAATTACTAATTTAGAAAAGTCTTAATACCTCATTGTACACATCTAACATCACTGGTTCAAGACATTCATAAATACATTTATACAGTTCTGCTGGAAGACCATCCAGCCCTGGCATCTTATTATCTTTCTGCCTTTCAACCACCCTTTTCAATTCCATCACTGTTATTTCTTTATTTAATATCACTTTCTGTTCCTCTCTAATTTCTGGAAGACCTTTCCTTTTCAAATATTGTTCTATATTCTCAGGGTTTATTCCATCCTCCCTATATAGTTGTTCAAAATATTTTTGTACTATTTTCTTTTTCTCATAAAAGAAACTTAGATACTAAGAGTGAAAATAATTATATTATTGAAAGGCTCTTAAAATTTATCATTCTTTTAATTCTATGTCTATTATCATGTCCAAAAGTAAATAATATGCTGTACTCAGAACAAATACTAACTACTAAATCTAACTTTTAGTATCTGTACATCTATGATATCTATTGTAATTATTTCTCAAAACCACATGTTAATGTTTTAATTGCAAAAATATTTGTTGCATAAACAAACAAACTGTTAAACACTGAGAAATATACCATATCTTATTTCTGAACTATAAAAAGTAATAAGATATGATTAATTTTAAAAAGTAATTAATATATCCACTTACTAGTTGGATAAATTACTACTTTTTTTTAATGTCTTATGATTTAAACCTTGCGGGTAACCTCCATGATGGACTGTTATAGATATGGCATTTAATGCATAATTCTGTAGTTATTAATTTAATATTCCTTAAAATGTCATATTATATAAGTTCCAGTCACCTTTCAAATCATTGCACTGGAGGTATTCATTAACTGGAATATCAACAGTATCATTTTTACACTTTAGTCTACGTTTCTTTTTTATTAGTGAAGAGAAGGAAATTTCGGTACCAGCAATATATAGTACATTGAACCTCTTTCTGCTTTTATGTAAATAAGATTCCAGTGGAGTCTATAGAATTATTATTTATAGAACACTTTTTATTGGCAATTTGAAAATTCATTCTCCTCCTTTCTTTGTTAGATACATCAATTTTATATATGGAAAGTGGTTTCTAATTCACTCACATATGTTCATTCATAATTGCAATCTACTCCATTCTAACAATAATTTGTCATTTTGAATATATATATTAAAACCCATTTTCCTCTCAAAACACATTTCAAAAAATGCTTTCTCAAAAACCCATTTCTCATTTTATTAACACTACAGAACACTTGAAAAGTTTGGAAATGGGTAATTAAGTTATCAAAAAAACCTACTTGTCTATTTTGGCTACATTGTAATAAAGAATTCTGGATCAGGAGTATTCAGGCTTGGCAACTATAAAGCCTAGGGACTGCTGGCTGGAGAATTCTGGAAGTTGAAGTCCACAGGTCTTAAAGTTCCCAAGCTGGATATTCCTGTTCTAGGTACTTTGGATCCTGGACCTTGTAGCTGGGTTTTTCTTATGTTCTTATACATATGAGTATTAATTTGGTTAATCTTATCACAAATTGTGTCTCCAGGGTAGCCACGTATGCAAGATCAGAAATAGGCTGTGAAAATCAATGATAAAAATTATATTCCCCAAATTAAAAATATTGGCTACAATCTGTGAGATTGTGGTAATACCCACAACATATAAAACAATACATTTGACAATACATAGACAGAAACAAGATATAGAATTATCAAAAATATTCTTCTTAATTTGTTTACTTATTTGGGGATTTCTTTTCTTTCAGGATTGCTTGATACTTTCTGCTGAAGCATAGATAATATTATGTAGTAGCTAATTTATTACTGATTTTAATGAAACCAACAACAGTATTATTGCTGCTGTAAAAAAAATTGTGTTTTTAAAATCCCAGATTATTCTAAAAATGTAAATGTATGAAGAAATTATGATAATTCTAAAGAAGAGAGAGAGAAAGATGATAGACAGACAGCTAGATGATAGCTAGATAGATGATAGCTAGATAGTTAAATAGATCTTGACTAACAATATATTTTCACATTTCAATATGCCTAGATAGCAGATAAAGATACACATGCACACACACAAAAAATACACAAAAAAATGCTATGGAAATGGCAATTAGGATTATGAGATTTCTTTAAGAGTTTCATCTTTAATATCATAACTTCTGCCTCTTGTGTATAATGCATGAAGTGAGAGTATCAATAATAGTAATTAAAAGTAGAATAAAGTTCTAGATTGCAAGTATTATAGCCATAGAGGCAAATTATAAATAAAAATTCTATAGTCAGGATCATTAGTTGTAAATTCCTGTCTTGATACTTAGGTTAGATAAATGCAGTCAATCGCCTTTATTCTTTGCAATCGTCTATGATTGCTAACCTTTAATAACACTTTTTTCATGTTATCTCCTTGCCCTATGTTTGATTATCAATATTAATAATGTCTATGAAGATTCTCAGTTATCCAGGTGATAGTTTTCCCAAGGTGCTTTTCAAAAGGCAACTGGTCTTTTTGTCTTTTTTTCTCTTGAAAATGTTTCATTTCTTATCCAAGAAACATTTTCTGAACTGAAGATGCTTCTTTGTTGAGAAGCAAAATGACTTCAAAAGAAAAAAAAAATACAGAAAGTTGCCTTTTGAAAAAGCACATTTGAGGCAATAGTACTGATGTTAATTTTTTTTTATCCTGTGAAGTTTTTTCTCAATTTTCTTCTGCAATCTGATGTACTACATTAATATGGTGAATACTGGGTACTGTAGTTCCAATACATCATAAGAACTACAATTATTTGTCACTTCTTTCTTTAAACAAATTTAAAGTTCAAAGTAATTTAGGTTAATTTCTCCATTATTTTCCTCTATTGGTTATGTCTCCCTTCTTCCATAGAGTGTCCCTTAGACTTGTGACTTTAAATTTTTTTTTGGAATTTCTGCTTTTTTGTTTTGAAACATACAAATCATCTATAAAATAAAGCTGTCATAATAATTGCTTAATCAGTAATACATTGAGTTGATTTTATTTGTACAAATAGAATTATTTCAGGTCAGGTGAAGTGAAAGTAGTGAAAGTAGTTTGTAAACTGATACACAGTCATGATAATTCTATTTTTTAAAATACCAATTGTCAAGGTATAGAAAATATTATATGACCTTTCTTTTGGCAGAAGTTAACTTCCTGGAAATATTATGATGAATCCTCATATAATTTAATATTAGTGTTTGTCAGATCTTGAATGATGCTGATGTAATTTCATTGCTGTAGCTCTGTAGATATTTGTAGGATTAAAGGTAATTGAGCATACAAAACTTTTCAGCATACATTCTAAACTCATAGTGAGCTTAATAGAGTTTGCTCCTAAGATTTAGCTGGAACTCTGTTTTCAGTTTCCTGACAATCATTAAACTTTCTTCTATGTAGATGCATATAGAACTATGTTGTCAGAATATCCATTATCACCTACTAAAATGTTCTAAGACTTTTTGTGTGGTACTTAAACAACAAGTCCAGGAGGAAGCCTAAATCTACTTGAAACAGTCTCATTGAATTTAATAGGGATTACTTCTGAGCACCTATTTACAGGATTGCATTACATTTTGCCTCTATTAAATTAATGTTCTTCTTCAAAATCTCCATGCCACAATTAACAGCAAGCCCAAATACCTATCCTACAAAATGGTACTAGTGATGGCTGGTTAGCTATCTTCAATTAGATTTGTTGATGTGAAGATTTAAAGTTTAAACATGTTCTTAACTCTAAGCTTTCTTTTGCTGAAACAAACAAGCAAACCAACCAAATGCTTTGAGAACTTATTTGCAGAACTTCATCCCACAGCTTAATTACTGTTACTATTTTAAAGCAGTGAAATGTAAACAAAGTTTATTTATGATTTCTGTAGCATCTCTTTTCCACAAATTTTGAAAGGTAGTGTCATATAGACAACATTGTCAAATCTCCAGTCCTGACCATTGACTAGCAAAATGTTACTAGTCATGGAACTATCTTCAAAATAGTCAAGAAGTTTAAACAATAAAACCATACTTAAAACATATCTATATACTTGAAGGATTTCAGTTGTCCCTTAATGCTTTGGGATGCCATTTCACTGTTTCGTATCTATGGCTGCATAGAATTCAGAAGTTTTTGAATTCAGAAGTTTTAATTCTTTAGGAAGAGACAGCTTTGAATTGTCTGCACTGTTCAGAATGAAAATTTTCCAAGGGAAATCAGTTGCATCTATGGAAAACATGTAGCAATACTCCTCTAAAAGGAAAAGTAATAATGTATGAATTCTGCTAAATTGTTCTTCTGATAAGAATTGCTTGTTTCGAATAACTTAAATAAGAACTTTAGAAGTTCTTATCTCTGGCTCATGTGGTCGATTGTGTAAATATGTTGCTCAGAGTAAATAGCAAAAGACAGTCATATTGATAGATTAATGTATAAGTCAACTCTTGAGAGAACTCTAATTTCTCACAGATACTGCCCTAAACAAGGATTGAGATCATGGAAAAGGTTAAATAGGACTTGAAAGTCTAGCATTAGAATCCCCATGAAAAAAATATATAGAAGAACTAAGGAAATAGATTGAACTTGAAAGCTCTGGTTGTCACCATTTACATACTTTGATATATGCATTTATGCAAAAAGATAAACAAGTAATATAAGAACTGGTAAGAAGAATTATATCCTAATTTTATGAGACCCTATAACTATTGACTCTGTAGGAAACATTACTGTATACAGAGAAGCTTATATCTGCATGAGATGATTGAAATAAGAGTATAAAAATATGAAAACATTTGAAATGACACAGTATCTACTGATGTCACTTTATAGGCAGTAGATAAACTTATACAGACACTAAAGGCAAAATGATAAATATTATGATACATTAATAAAAACAGAATTTCCTGACAAATTTGATCAATGGGATGAACCCACCTGTAATCATATGAGATAATATTAAATATGTAAAATCAATGCATAATTGAAATGTTAGGAAATATTGTTTAAAATTTGGAATGGATCTAGTTTAATTAGGCATCAGACTCACTGAAGCCAATTGGATAAGTTAGCAACTGGTATCTTAAGTCCCATCAATATTAGTGGGTAAGAATGACTAAATTTGAATGAAACCTAATGTCATTAAAAATCAGACAGATAATCAAGGTAGTGCTATATTATGCTAATTTGGATAGAGCTAGAAGCATACATAAATTGGTTTATATCAATATTGCAAACTATTTTACATTCTGCAAGATCTTTGGATTTTATATGCATGATCTGTAACATCTCAAAATGGCTACACAATTCATTAGATTGCAAGGTATTTTAATTATTTGTTCTCACCAAATTAACTACGGAACAAAAAAGAATGCCTTTATAGCCCCTGAGAGATGTATAATTCAGAAATGTGTCATAGGGTAAAGGCAATAATCACTGTAGTGATTTTTGATGTTTTTATTCATCATAATTCTGTGGAGAATAAAAAGATGTTTGCTATAATTTACTCCCAGCCTTGCTTCCTAAATTGTAAGAGTGACCTCTAGTGCTTCGCTGCTCTGTTATAGTTCCTGAAGTCCTATTTTACTATAGATTGAAAAGACATATACCAAATAGTGCAATTCAGTTTAAATATTCTTCTGACAAAGGGATGAAATCATGAAATGAAAAAAATTGATAAGTGTATAAACTGCATTTGGATATACTGCAGCAAGGAGTTGACAGAGATAACTTGTTCCATGCACTTGAATGTCAAATGAAGTAATGTGAATGAATGACACACAGATACAAACACACACACACACACACACACCATACACACACACAAACAGAGAGAGAGAGAGAGACAGACAGACAGAGAGACAGAGACAGAGAGACAGAAACACACATACAGGTAACTGTCCACTGCAGAGAATGGGCTTTTTAATGATTGTATTTCAGTCTTTAAAGCATCGGATCCAATAACATCATTCCACTTTGCTCCTGATTTATTTCTTCACTGTTCTTGGCAGCTTTCTTTTCAATGGTGTGGCTGGGTTATTTATGGATCCTTTCAACTCCTAGTACCTCTAACTCTAGTCCCCATTCCTTGTTTCCTTCCTTCTCCCGTCTCCTCATCACATAAACTTCCATCAATGAACTAAAAATCTGAATACATGGACTGGAACAGTGGAAGCCCAGTTAAGATGTTTAATGAAAACATGAGCTTTTTATTAATTGAGACATTTAATAAGATCAGTCATCATGGATAGAAAAATTAGTTGCTATTATACTTTTGCCTATAAAATACTTTGTACGGATAATTTTGTCTAAGTCAGGTTTGGGACCTATTTATCCCATATCTACAAGAAATACTGATTACTAAGTTAGTGACTCTCTAAAGTTCAAGAGTTACACAGAGCTTTCCTTTAAAATTATTGTCTTTTCAAAAATGAAAAGGGAAAACCATTTTCACACTGCCAATATCCTTCTACTGCCTGGTCACACATGAACATTACTCTCCCCTAATCAATGAACATTCCTTAAAATCTTGTCTTGCATTTCCTGTGCTGTTTTTACAATAGAGAGAGTTCACTCAGGAAAAGCATCCTTGTCCATAAAACTGCACATTGCTAAATGCAAAATTGATGCAGCAGAAAGTATCAGCATGCTAGTAGTCTCCCAGGAAAGATTTAACTCCTTGATAAATATTGTGTGCTCTATAGTAAACATTTAAAAGGGCAGGTAGGGGGGGGGGGGGAGAGAATAAAGGACAANAGAGAGAATAAAGGACAAGTCAGGTGGGGGGTAGGGAAAGTAATACAGCACAGCATGCAGTGAATTCCCCAGAGTCTACCATACCCTAAACTGCTCTGATCAGAAGTCTGGTCAAACCAGTAAATGAAAAACACAAGGACCTGGCTTATTTTCAGCATCTGAAATCTTTCCACTCCATCTATTCACAGTTCTGATTGCAGCTGCCTTGATTTATTCAGAAAACTCCCTTTCTAAAGTCCAGATTCCATTACAATAAGTCCTAAGTTTTGCAGAACAGTCTGGTCTAAGTTTAATTTCCCCTGGTAATACTCACAGATATCTCCGGATGCTAATATATTCCAAGGATAGAGAGGGACCAGAAACAATAGCTTGAAGAAGATTTCAGTACAAGATTCCATGGTCTCTTTGAATGAGGCACCCCAAAATGTCAAGAGTATCAGGAGACAAACACAGCTGCTCTGCACTTCAGTTGTGCTCCAGTTTCCTGTTTTCCTTTCTCTCTTCTCGCTCTGTGTTTTAGGGCTTCCCAGTAGCCAAATGGTTCAGTCAGATGCACTCTGCGTCTTTTCTCTCTTTCATACACAGGCAGCCACACAGGCAGCTCACAAGATCTGCTCTTTTTCTCCTAACAGCAGCAATCCCCAGAGAGGATTCTGCTGCACGGATCTCTAATTTCACAGAATTACTCAGAGCTAAACTGCCAGGCTGCCCTGTACAGTTTGGTTACTGAAGCTTCCCTTTCATGATGTGTCCTGGATACCCCTTGTGGTGACAGGTAGGAAATGTGAGTCTATGATGAAAGCCAGACAATAAAGAGAACAGCCTGCACATGTGTGCCAAAAGCAGTCTTCCTGTTGGATGGTGACTGTACCCAATTCTTTATGGCCAATGCCAAACAAAGGAAAAATGGAGTGAGAAAAAGGGCAGAAGTCAGAATGAAGCTGTATATTTTTTGCAATCGGAAGCTTCCTTTCCTCCATTCTGCATCTGAGGTAACTTTCAGCAGCTACATCATTTGCAAGAAGAGAAGAAAATGTTCCAATTTTATACCAGGAATGGTTGCCATGAAATCCAATATTTACTCCATACATGCATTAAATTTTGCATTCAGCCAAAGACCATTGATGTTGAACAGATACTTTGGGAGGTTCAGAGACAGCATCTTTAATGCGACACACAATGGCTAAAGTCCTAAGAAATTGTAATCCCCCAAACATTTAATGTGCTACTTTAGAAATTCAAGCAAGCTCAAGTTTGACATTTATTTTTCATGCTCAGAAAATAATCAGAAGTATAAAATAACAAGCTGGAATGGCTTAAACTGGAATAATGAATGATAAAATGCCAATGGGCTGAAAATAAATGGCATAGAATTTTCTGGTCTTCATTTAAAAAGAAAGTTTTCTCAAATAAAACTTAACCATAAATATTTGAAAAATACAACACCATTTAAACACAAAGTTGGTTATGAAACCCATTTATTGAGAATAATAATGTGCTGTGTTGTGTAAGATAGAACAGGTTGTACCTCTTACTCTAATATGTAAAACAGTTTTGAATTTAAAAAGATAATAAAAGCAGAATAATAAAGAGATAAACATTGCAGAGTTCAAATGCCCACACTTAAATTGTGATTTGCATTCAACAATATTTGGCAACATCAATGAAGTATATATGTCCAGATATAATATGCCTTCTGAATCCATAGAACAATTTCTAAATTGGACACTTAATAGGATAATTTCAAAGTGAAGCACTTTGTACCAGAGGTTTATGAAGTTTATATTATTATTAACAACAACAAATTAAACATACTAGAAAGATAAATGTTACGTTTCATCCATAAGTCTTCCTCAAAGGAAAGTGTTTTTCTGTGTATAGTTTCTGTTATTCAAAAACTGTAGATGGAAATACGATATCTTTCCTTTTACAAATGTAATTTCCAATATTCTCAAATTTTAATTGATTCTAAGGAAGAAGACTTTACAAGGCCAAATGCCAGATTAACCCAAGTGAGTACCTGCTAGGTATTTCATGTAACATCTGTGCAAATATGTATGCATGTGAATTATGTCACAAAATGGATTTATGTATGTGCATGCATAATTTTCATGATTCTTCAGCTTTAAAAAAATTGTAATTCTATGGCAATGAGTACACTTGAGTGTACACACAGAGTATATGTGTAAGTGGCCAGTCTCATAAAATGTCTATTTAAAGAAAGCACACACTGGAATCCATCCCACTTCATTAACAAAGGTTAAACTTGATTTATATGAATAAACTTAAGAAAATATGATGACCCTGCATCAGCTAGAATGTTCTTTTAACCGTTTTCCTTATAAAATAGTTGAGAACAATAACTGAGTATCTCCCATATGTTTATAGTTGCTAGTCAAAGGCCATAAATCTGCTTGTGATTATTTTAGTTTCAAAGATTCTAACAATGGTAACTATATTATGTTCAGGGCTTACACTAACATTTAAAGAATCAGTGCCCCATTAAGTCAGATGTACAGATATTCACTGAGTAACTGGCCTAGGAGCAGTGGCAGATTAAGGCTCATTGGTGCCCTAAACACTGATGAATCTTGGTGCCTCCCTTCTTTGTACATACTTTACAAATGAAGCCATATTCTCAAGTTTGTGGTATCCCCTTTGGGCCTGGTGCCCTCAGCATGTGCTTACTCTGCTTAATGGTTAATACACCACTGCCTTGGAACAATCACTCTCTCAGATGAACCTACACCCAACCTTGAAGAGAGATTAAAGGTGGAATTGGCTGTATTCAGTGCTTGTTCGAGAGATTGGATCATCAGCAAAAGAAGCAAAAATCCATCACCAGATGGATGCAGATTAATGTGTATGAAAGCATCACTGTTTAAATCCGAAAGAGGCTAGACTTCAAATTTGGTTGACTTCAACAGTCATCCCCAACCAATAGGTCTGTTAAAAGTCATCATGCTGTACAATTTATTCAACTGAAAAAGTGCCTGTATTTCCTATTATCTTAAGCCCATGTCACACCGCCCAACGGATGCAAAAAGGACACAGCAGACGAGCAAAATGTTCCATCCGTTGTTAATCTGCTCTCAAAAGGGGCAAAAATTTGCAATAACCAGAGCGGATAACACGGACGCGGGGAAGGATGGCAGGGCAGATGGAAAACGGATGGGAACAGGAAGCCTAGCGGATGGGGAAGCGGATGGGAGTGGATGGTAACATCCGCAGGACTTGTGGGGGCCTCAGCAAAAGTGGCGTATGTGGAAACGGATACTAGTCCGTGTGATGCACAGCGGAAAGCCTAGCGTGATTCGCACCCGCTGCAAATGCCGTAAGCTGGGTGCCGAGCGTTTAATTGCGAAAATGCTGGGCGGACAACTCCCTTGCGCTATAAAGGGCACCGGTTCCAAGGACCAGCAGGGCTCTGCATCGTGGCACCAGCATATCACGAGGAATGACCTCGCCTTGTGGACACCTCGAGTTCTATGCCTCGCCCGCTTGCCTGCATGCCTGCACTGCCTGACTCTAGCCTAGCCTTGGCTGCCAGCTGCGCTTCCAGTCAGCCATATGAGGCTGCCTGTCCTGCCTTCCTGCCAGTCGCCAGCTTCCTGCCAGACGCCATTCCTGCCAGCCCTATCCTCGCCAAGGCTTCCTGGCTACCTACGCTTACGCGGGGCAGCGCTTCTGCTCAGCTCTGCCAGCCTTCTGCTTGCCTACCTGCCATGCCTTCTTCGGTCATGGCTTTTCCTTGCCAGCGGCTTGGTGGGCCAGAGCCTCTCCATCTATAACCAGCCTTTAGTGACCTGGCCAGCCACTCCCTGCCAGCCAGAAACGCTCACAATCATGGTGAGGTAGCAAGAATAGCCTCAGCAAACTGCTGCCATCCCTGGCAAGAGGGACAGGCGCAACCTCTCTCGCCCCTGCCCCTGACTCTGCTTCTGCTGGGGCTCTGCTGAAGCTGCTCCTGACGGTGGTGCTTCTGCTGAGTGCTGGGGCTTCTGTTGGTGCTTACTCTGTTGAAGCTGCTCCTGGTCCTCCTGGTCCTGCTTATCTTGCTCGTGCTCCTGGACTTGCTCGTCCTGCTGTGCTCCTGTCTTGCTCGTCTTCTGACTGATGATCCTGGTCCTGCTGCTGCTTTGCTGCTGCTGCTGATGAATGATTATGATCCTGCTGGTGAGGATGATGATGATGATGATGATGATCCTGCTGGTGCTGATGGTGGTGGTGTGTGGAGGAGCAGCCCCTACCACCGTGGAGCCCCTCGTGATGAGGGCGCATATGCAGGGATGGGAGAGGAGGCAATACCACACATTTGAGGAGGCGCACTAGGATGAGGTTGCTGGAGCGGCTGAGAGAGAATGACTATCTGTGGCGGAAGGGACACCGGCTGTACAGGGAAACCAAGCGGAAGCAGTCTAGTTGGAGAGAGAGGGCGGAGAGTATCGGTTACACTTCGGAGGTGCTCCTTGGCTGGTGTGAAAACATGCACACCTGGTACGGGAAGCTGCACCTGAGAAATCTGTCCAGGCCACTGTGAAAGCTGACAGAACAGAGAGACCTACATTCATGCCAGGTGCAGCTCGTGGAGGTGAGATCCGCCACCGAGAGCACCAGGAGCCCCTCTCACTACCCTCTCTCTCCAGCAACCATCCAGTCCCTGTCTCCAGGCAGGTTTCTGTGGAGCGTGCCACAGCGGAGAACCCGCGGACAGGTGTGGTAACCGTGTGGAGTGCGTGGAGGACTCCCTGGTAGGTGGAGAAAGGAGACATCGAGTCCACCACAGTCCTAGCCGGCATCCAACACCCAGCTCCGCCTCCACAGAAAGGCAGAGAGCTGGACTGCAGGAGGGGCAGAGCCACACTGTCCTGCTGGAGAATCAGGGACACCATCTGCACCAGCATAGATCTCCTCTCTCAGCTGGTTCACACCGACTCGACTCCTCCAACCGCAAACCCTTCCTCACCAATGTCAACCAGACCCTCAAGGACATGGCGGGATCCACAGTACCAGGTGGTGAAGGACCGGATCACCGAGCTGCTTCACAACCCTCCAGACCCAGAGGAACCTGCTCCCATCCAGTACAGGTCTGCTCCTCCCAGATGATGTCCCTCCCATTCCAAGGCTTCCACAGGCCCTCACACCTACCAGGGCTATGGCTACCAGGAGGTCCAGCAGCACAGGCAGCAGCCCTTCCAACTCCAGGCACAGAGTCATTGGGCGACAACCGTTGATTGATGCTGAAAAGAGCCTTGTAGTTGAAATAAGTGAGAGCCTGACTTGGTGCGTGCTTTGCAGGCCACGTGCTTGCCATCGATGGCTCAACGGTGTGGGGAAGTTCCACTCTTGATACACTGCTCTGCAACTTTTTTCCATCCTTTCTTCAGTGAGGGGCACTGGAGGAGCTCCTCTTATTAGCTTCGATGATGGCCTGCACCACTTCTCTGACCACAATGCTGATGGTGTTGTGTGGACACCTCCAGCCGACTGCATGCTTTTGTAGGTGGTCCTGGAGGCCGAGGTGGCACAGAGTGAGTGCCACCTTGAGCCCAGGTTCCAGGCTGGGCCGGACCGTTGGTTGTTCTGCTTGGTCAACCTGGGTGTCAGGCACTGCACACACTTCGTCAAACATGGCTGGAGGCATCCATCATGAAGTTCTGGAATGCATGAGTGTCTTCGTTCCTGAGCTCCACCATCAGCTTGTGTACAGTCCGTACTCTGCTCTTCTGGTGATCCATCTTCGGACCCAGACGCTTCTTGGCCGCCTCCTTTTCTTCCGTAGTAGAGTTCACAGAGCCTTAGATGGCTTCGTACTGTTGCAGAAGGATGGTGGTGCCAAAAGGACTGTGTTACCGATCCACAGTGGACATGACTGGATGCTGTGGAAGAGGAAGAGTCAGATGAAGGCTGCAGAGGTCTGCACAACTTGGCTGCTGTTCTGAAAGTGAGATGCAGGTGAGTTGCTCCCCCTTTTTTATAGGCAGTATAGGTGTCCCTTTGCATCCTCTAGGCATCCTCTAGGCATCCTGTAGACATCCTTAATATCCGAGATAGGTCCCCTCTGCGAACGTTTTTTTTCCATTTTAAACACTTTGTTTCCACTTGGCATCCATTCTGCATCCGTTCTGCATCCGTTCTGTGTCAGTTCCGCTTCCTCCCTGCGTCCAGCGGATGCGAGTTGCGCGGATACACAGTGGATGCCTCGCGGATATAGCGGATGCGTAATGGGTGCAGAATGGATGCGTAGCGGAATGCATAGCGGATGACAGAATGGAAGAACTGGATACATTTTCCGCGGAAAAGTTTTGGGCAGCCCAAAAACTTTTGGAGCGGATGAAATGTCAATAAACGGATGCTGGACAGATAGAGAAGAAGCAAAACGGAGGCAGTGAATACATTCGCGTGTTCGCAACGGATGGCAAAGCTTTTTTGTCCGTTTTACATCCTCTTTGCATCCGTTGGTTCGGTGTGACATGGGCTTTATGCCAAACATTGTGGATACCTATTATTGTTCCTTCATAACAAAGTTCCCTGGTCAACATTCTTAATGAATATGGAACTTTAACTGAAGTTCCAAAATCTGATTTCCATGTCTATTTCCTTGGAAACAATGTTTACCCAAGAAGCAGTTGTTTTTCTGCAATGGTGCCATCAGAAAGCAATGATTTCCAATTTTTCACAAGTTAATCATTATCCTCATTTTCCCAGAATATCAGGGCCATGTTAGTCATCTCAAATTGAAAAAGAGGTAAAATTGAAAATCCATGGCAAGCATTTACTAGGGAATTATATTTTTAAAATATATTTTAATATATTATTTTAATATTATATTCATTATTATTCCGTGGACATAGTGATTGTGAGTGGCACTGTAAGCAAATATTTTTCTTGTAATATGACAGAGATCAATCCAAACAAATGTTTGAAAGAATGAGATCCCAGATTTCCCTCTGGATGAAGAACCAATCAATACAATAATCTGTCTTTCTTTTATAGCTGCCAGGAAGCGTTTCTTTTTAGTACAATGGCAACAGAACTATTTTATCCATAGTCTCAGCCATAGATATGAAAATACAGGTATATCTGGCACTCTGTGATGCACCATTATAATTCTCTTTCACAAATGCTGTGGCCCATAAAATAAGGGCTAGCTAATAATGGCAAATAATATTTGACCCACCTTGACCACCATGAACTTCAGTTTGCCAGCAATGGACAGAACAAAAGAGAAACAAAAGCACTTAAAACATGCCCCCATGGTCATTGCTCAAAAACTATTTACCTTTCTCTTCCAAATACCTTTTTTTTAATTAAATGTGTTCTCAGAAAAGTCTCAACATTCACCTGTACAGCCCTGCCAAAACATAATTGTTTCTTTTCTTCCCTTATTAAAAGTTATTCCTACAGTTTTTTACCTAATCACTGACATTGATGATTATGTCATTTAATTTCATTTTATTACTGTAGCCTTTCCCCTCACAAGATTTTTCTATAGTGAGAGAAAGAAAGTGGAGAAGGAAAGACAGGGAAACAATTTTGCTTCAAAGACTTTTGCAGTGTTTTTTTCCCCCTTTTCTGGTTGTATTATTAAAAAAAAGAGGTGTTCTCAACCATCCTAATGGCACTCAAGAAAAATTATCTTCAGACCTTTCTTAACTTATGTCATAATAACATTTGATATTACTTAAACAATATCCCAAAAACTTTAAAGGATTTGCAGACAGTACATCTGTAGTAATAGTTGACTACAAGTTGTGGTCATTTGATATCATGCTTAATGACCCAGAATGGTTCACTTCACAAGTGTCTCTGGGACTGCCTGAACTTCCATAATAAGTCAGTGTAGTCATGTGATTTCTTACTTCATAACTATTTAACTTAGCAATGGATTTGCAAGTGCCAATTAGGGTTGTTAAGAGAGAGCACCAGTATTTGTTATGTATATGGCCTTTCCATATCAATATTTGTTTCCTGGTAACATTGCTATTCAGAAGAACTGTAACTGGGTCTTGTTCACACATTCATTAATAACATGAATAGAAACTACAGAGAAATAAATCCTGCTGGGTTCCTGTTCGTCACATGTACCATTTTGGTGATGTTGTGATCATTGTTATAATAGGTACTGCTACTACAGAAATCTACTTATGTGTTTCTTTGCCATTCTGGCATATAGTACTGTATTCTTATCATATATCAAAAAAAATAATGCTTGGAATTATTCTGTCATGAATAATTCTGACATGACTTATGACAGAACAATCAAGAAGACATCCCTTATGGCTCATGGCTGACCTTGCTGAATCATCCTATTTTTCAGAAAATTCCAAGCATGGAACTTATATTAATAAATTTTACAGAAAAAAGCAAATATTCCCTTGCTTCAATACCCCTTCCAGCTTCTAAATTCCCAATGTTAATCAAGACAATAGAAACATTGGAAGTTTTTTTTTTAATGTAGCTTGTCTCTATAGACCTCTCTTGCTCTGTGTGTCTGTGTCTCTCTCTTTAACAAAGGCTAAATCTTCAGTATCCAGCAGAGAAAATAATGGAAAAATCAAATTCTGAGTCCACAGACGTAAACATTATTAGCTTATGGCATTTTACAGTAATCAGGAGACCACAATGCTAGTGCAAAGTAATAGTTTGGTTTGCATGGTACCAACCCTGTTATAGGACATGTTTGCACACTTTCCAAGGTATACCACAGGAGGACGTGCTGGCTTTGCACCATACGGAAAGACAAGTGGCTCTTCTTGCAGCATCACCCAATGCCCCTTTCTGGAGCTGCCTCACAGGCAGGAAGTTTTAGAGCCTGCACAGAGCACAGTTCATGTCCTCACCAAAATGGTACTTATCTATCTATTTGCATAGATTTAAGTCCTATAGACTTAAAAAAGGGAAAGAAAAAAGATTGATTTACCAATTAATAAATGGAAATGGAGATACACAACAGGGGACAGAACAGAAAAAAGAAATAGCCCATAAGTATTTTGAAGACTTATATAAAAAGGAGGTGGTCAATGAGGATAGGATAAGAAACTATTTAGATAAAATGAAGGATAAAATAATTGGAGAAGAGATGAAAGAATTATTAAATAAAGATATTACTTGATCTGAATTGAAAACAGCAACAGAGAACCAGAAAAATAGTAAATTTCTGGGACCATATGGAATCTCAGAGGAACTATACAAGGCAATAGGTGAACTAATATGACCCCTTATGGTGGAAGTTTTTAATGATGTCTTATTGGCATCCAGAATGCAAGACTCATGGAAGCGCGCATTGATTTCGCTGATCCCAAAGGAAGATTTGGACTCCCGATATATACAAAACTACAGGCCAATTTCCTTGTTAAATACAGATTATAAAATATTCACTTCTATTGTTGCAAACAGATTAAAAAGAATGTTGAATGACCTAATACATCAAGACCAAAATGGATTTCTTCCAAACAGACAAATCAGGAATAATTTAAGACTAGTACCAGATGTTCTGGAATTTTATAAAGCCCACCCCAAAATACAAATAGCCCTTATGTTTTTAGATGCACAGAAGGCCTTCAATAACTTGAATTGGCAATTTTTAATCCAAAGAATTTATAATATGAATTTAGGCACCAAATTCAAAAATATTATTACTACTATCTATGATACATAAAAGGCAACCATTACTATAAATAGGGAATATACCCACCCAATAAAAATAGAGAAAGGAATCAGACAGGGTTGCCCACTCTCACCCCCTGCTCTTCATATTATCATTGGAAACATTACGAACATATTAATCTGTCTTAGGTCTGTATTTTCCTAATTTCCAATTCTTTCTTCTTATATTCGACGTTCGTAAACGTCATGACATGATTTTTTTGTTGAAGAGCCAATTGGAAGAGGATAAAAACTGATGAACGAGTTAGAACAATTTGGAGTAGTTTCAGGAATAAAAATTAATAGAAAGAAAACAAAATTAATGACTAACAGGAAAACAAAAGTTAGAATCAGAAAAGGTCATGGGATTTCAAAAGAAAGTTAAATACTTAGGAATAAGGCTGACAGCACACTGCAAAACACTAAAGGAAAATCATTATGACAAACTATTGCAAAAGGTAAAGAAGGATTTAGAAACATGGGGTAAACTGCAACTTTCACTATTACCTAATAGTGAAAGTTGCAGTTTATTCTGCAACTATGATATGCTATGATTAAAATGTCTATTCTCCCCCCAAAAAATTATATATTTCAGATGATATCAATTAAAGTACTCAAAAAGTATTTTGAAGAACTTAACAAAATAATCACAAAATTCATTTGGCAAAGGAAAAAGCCGAGAATAAATTTTTAAAGGCAATGCAAGATATGAAGAGCAGGGGAGGGAGAACAACTCTTCCAAACTGGGAGTTGTATTATAGTGCGGCCTCCTTCGTATGGTTGAAGGAATGGGTGAATTTAACAAATAAGAGAATATTAGTTTTAGAAGGCCATGACTTACAGAGGGGTTTTTTTTAATGGGATATCAGGAAAACTACCCAGAAATACTTTCACAGACACTTAATTACAGATGCATTATTGACTAACTGGAAGAAAATAAGGAAAAAACATTATTTAAAGATACCAATCTGGATTTCAACAATGGAAGAATGATACACCCAAATAATTTGGATATTACCAAGATGATTAAATACAAGGACTTATTGGATGCACAAGGAAATTTGAAATTGTGGCAAGATCTTCAAGACCAGGCAGTACAAATTAATAGATGAGCATATCTTCAAGTTCAGAGTAGATAAAAACAGGATATGAAAGAATTTGGAATCAAAAATAAACTTCAGCAACAAGACAAAATTCTATTAGGCCNCAGGATAAGAAAGAATTTGGAATCAATAATAAACTTCAGCAACTAGACAAAATTCTATTAGGCCCAGACAAAAAAAATGTAACAAAATTTTATAATTACCTACGAGAGGCAGAATTAGAGGAAGAAATTGTCAAAAAGAATATGATAGTCTGGAGTAGGAATAAAGAACGTAGTATCACTTTAATAGAATGGGAGGTCTGGAGTAGACATAATAAAATAAAATAATAAAATCACAAAATCAGCAGCCTACAAGGAAAATGCCTATAAGATATTTTACAGATGGCACTTTTCCCCCTTGAGATTAACAAAAATGCAACCCCAGCATGAGTCCGAATTGCTGGAAATGTAAAAAAAAGGAGGGAACTTTCTTCCATATGGGGTGGTCTTGTATAGAGGTTCAAAAATATTGGCAGAAAATTAGAAAATGGTTGGAGGAAATGACAATAGAACAGATCAAATTTAAACCAGAACTCTTTCTAATAGGGATCTTTAATAAACAAATCTCAAAAAAAGTGAATTATACAGCAATACATATTTTGACAGCAGCCAGACTGGCCTTTGCACAATGCTGGCAGCGTTTCAGCCACTTCTCAGGCCTCTGTAGCTTCCACAGTTCCCACCGGTGCTGGTACCTCTCACCAACACTGTCTCCAAAAACAGCGTTTGAGTCGCTCCCGCTTTTCCCCGTCCCCGTAACAACAGGAAAATATCTTTTTGAGGTACCTGGGAGCACTGCGCACTGCATTTTGGTTTAATCCCGAGTGGCTGGGTGGGCATGAGAAGAGCTGAGCAAATGTCTCTGCTGCTGCTACCCTTGGTACTCCAGCCTCGGGCTCTGCAAATTTCCAAAAGTCCCGGTGCACAGCCTGTTCCTGCATTCCAAGCGCACGCAGGCTGAGCTGCAGGTGTCCCTTTCGCCAGTGCCATCTCCAACAACAGTGGCAGCAGCGGTGGGAACCCTTGGAAGTTACAGAGGCGGCTCCCCCACCCGAGAAGCAACTGAAACGCTTCCACGGTTCCCACCACAGCTGCCACTGTTGTTGGAAACGGCGCTGGTGAAAGAGGGACAGCTGCAGCTCGGCCTGGGCGCGCTTGGATATATTTGCACAAGGCTCAATTGTATCGAGGCTTTAAGATAAGGTTGAAAATAAGGTTCCACAATCTGTCGAGGACAAAGGTATTTTTAACTGTTTTCTGATCTTTTTTCTACTTTTCTTTTTTTGTTCTTTTTTTCTTTTTCACATTTATGTATGTGTTGTTGGTCTGTTTTAATTGTAAAATTAATAAAGTTTATTTTTTTAAAAAAATCTTACTTTGTCTTCATCAATATCTTCAGTAGATGAACATACTCCTTCTTCAAATGATTTCTTTACCTAATAAATAGAAATTTGAAAGAATATTGGCTTCTGTTCAAACTAAATACCAACAACCAGATGATGGAAATTATAGGAGATATATAAATGAATTCTGAGCCATATATTCATTCTGCTGTGATTTTCCTTTCGGTTGGTAACAATTAAAATATTACAATATTGTTTAACTAGCTATTTTTGTTTTTTGCAGCTTGCTCTATTAGAACTGGTTATTAGATTGGCTGAATAATTTCTCTGAAGGCTCTGGATTGGTATGACAGAGATATAGTTGAATGGTTAAGCTTCCTTACAACTTAAAATATAAAAGACAGATGATTAAAATTCGATTGTAATGCTAGTATTTTCAACTCCTGTTTAAGACAAAGGCAAAGTGAAACCTTAATTAACAATAATAAATTAAAAAACTAAGGAACAAAGAACCATTCTATTCTTCTACTGTTCTCCAAATAATATACTAAAGTAAAGAATTTATAAAGTATAAAGAACTCAACATAAATAACAGGATGTGGTCCTGGTATAGCAAGCTAAAATAAACCTTCATAGTAAAACTCTGATGTTGTTTGATATTAGAACAGAATTTTTTTGCATTCTTTGACATCTGCAGTCTTACTACTGACAAATAAAATAAAGCAAAATATACAACCTTCCTCAAATTCATGAAATTCATGAACACTAATTTCCAAAATATGCCTGTTTGTTTTCATTATTGCATAAAGAATGAAAAATGTCACTTATTAAGGATGTAAAACCTGGTTTAATTTTGAAGCTGAATTATTTTCTAAGTTGAACAGAAATTCTCAAATAGAGGCCCTTAATAAATTCTTATTTATTATCAGATCAGCCCCCATCAGCTCCAATCATTATGTCTGGTGTTTGGAAGCAATGGGAGCTACAAATGAAAATATCTGAGACAAACAATTGGGAAAAATTGATTAGTTCATAACTGAATATCATTTGATCTCAGGAAGAATATTGACAGAAAGAGAATGCATAGTAAAATATCAAAATTAAAATTTAACAGAATTTGAAATATATTAACAAAAGTAATATATTTACATTATACGAAACAAAATTTTATATTGACCTCTTTAATATAAGATTGTGCCATTCCTCCTACTTCTATTTTTGGTTTACATTTTTGCTTTGCTGTCAGACTGTTATTATCCAAGTCTTGCATGAGTTTAAAAAAGGCTAATTCATTGAATAAGACTTCAGAAATCTCCACAAGAAGGTCCTCCCCACAATCCTTTAACTTTTTACCAGCAAATTTTGCCAGTGAATCCTGTCCAAAAAAGAAAAATGGTTTAATGTATATATTATGTTTAGCTTTCATCCTTTCCCACCTCCTGATTATATTCAAGGTGGCTGATACAGCATTATTCAACTTTACTTCATAAATTAACATATTAGCTCGAAGGCTTACCTAAGGTCATTGAATGAGTTTTTGGGTAAGCAAGGTTCTAAGGAATATAGCATTTTATTCTAAAGCAAAACATACAAGAATTTGGATTAAGTTCTCCGCTATGTTTCTACTGTGATAGATAACTACTTTTTCCAGATATTTTCTGATTGTATATTCCTCATTTGATTAATTAATCAATTAATCAATTTGACAATTTCTAAAGCAAAAATAGAAGGCATGAATGACAAGTGTTCCAGAAGAAGCTCTGTCAAAAGAAATGAGTTAAAATGCAACCCTTCTGACAAACTTTTCTCCTTAAATTAACATTAAAAAATATAAAAAGGACTTGGATAATTCTCATTTTTAACTACTGAAGTAACATTTCAAATGATTTATCAAAAGTTTCATTAAAATATTCATTTTTCATGCTGTAAAGATGAGTAGATTTTAAGTGTCAGCATTTACAAATTAGACAAATGCTATGGAGGATTGCACTTTCTCTGCCATCATTGGCAAAAACATTCACTTCAGAAATCAAGGTAAAATAATCTTTCCAAAGCTTTGCTAGTACTATAGTGATTCTGAAAAATAATCTCTTATTTTATTACAAAGCTCACAAATTGTATACTTGCCTGCAAAATGCTACCAAGTTGCTTATGAAATATCTTGACAAATTCTTTGCTTTCATCATTTTGTTGAGTAAGGGTTAAGACCATACGTTTTACAGCAGTCAAGAGTTGGGAAGTACATATTTCATCCATGTGTTCCTAGAAAGAGTTGAGATTAAATTTTATTTAAACAAACGATGTATGTATGAAAAAAGTTATTTAGTTTACATAACTTGATTATAATCTGCATATAGATATAAGAAAAAGATAGCTCAGTCAATCAAGTGCTTCTTTAGAAAATACAGAGGAAATATCCTAATTTTAGTAAGAAACACTTTTTACTTTGAATAAATAAAGCACCACCTTCTCTACAGAAGGAATCAGCTGCTTCTTAAGAAAAATCTAGCTACAAGTTTCTGTTAGAGCACATTCTTATTTTCTAACTGTCACTTATGGAAATCAGCATTATAATACCTTCAGAAAGGGGATAACTTCTTTCATAATTGCTTTAATTTGTCGATCCAGCTGCTGAGTATCTATTCGGGGGCAAGGAATAGAAGATACTTCAGTAGTCTGTGGTGCAGCATGGCTTTCAACTGCATCTGAACCTTTAAAAAAAGTATGTTAATATTAATACTTTTTCCCCTCAAACAAAAAAAATTCAATATAAGTAAAAAATCTTGGATTACATAAATGATAAGCATAGTGAAGAGTGAAAAGTTCAATATAACAAGTGTATAGTCACTGTCTTTTTTACATAAATTATGTATAGTAAATACCAAAAAATTTACATTCAAAATCAATGCTAATAGAACAGATAATACCCTGCAATACACAATAAATTAATACCTTCCAATTTAGAAGAAGCAGCAGTCTGGAGATTACTACAGCAACCATCCTCGGATTCAAGGTTACCCTCTGCAGCTATTTTCATCCGTTCATATTCTCTCATTCTAGCCAATGCTTGGTCTAAATGAATCACAGTGTTGCCTATATGTTGGCAAGAAAATCATATAAAACATATCTTTTGACACTGAAAATCAAATATTACCAGGTGCAAATTAAACATTAAACTGGAAAAAAAGAACCAAGATTATTCTTAAGTATACCTGCCATTGATAGCCCACAATTAGGGTAATTGGAACTTAATGACTGAATACATGAAGGAGTTGACTACATTGGAGATTTATAATACTTTGAAGGTAATGCCTAACAGGAGGAAAAATATTTTGCTCTATATAGTAACAGTATTATGTTCCTTTAATCTGTAACAATGGGTACAAACTCCAACTCACTCCAATAGATATAAATGTTTTTTTCATAAAGCTGTGGCATTGCTCTATATCCAAAGCCAAACTGCTCTGGATAATTCTTTCTTTATTATTTGAGAAATAGAATGTGATGGCAGTCACAGTTCTTTCTTTTTTGAATGCCAGGACTTAGATATTCAAGTTTGAAAAACGGACAACCTGCACCAAAACGGATATTAATGTGACTGATCATTCTCTAGTTGATATCTAGGAAATTGTTCTGGTCATGAAACTTAACAGGTGGTTCTCCTTTAACAACCACTTATTCTTCAGCTGTTCAAACTTGCAACATCACTCAAGTTCTGGCTGGTTCTATGCCCTTGTTGTCAAGTGATCACAATCAGGCAACTGGCCCAAATTTCTAATTATTTCAGCATTATACAGTCACATTAGCACAACTTGTGACTTTCCCTGTCAGCTTCCTATAAGTAAAGTCAATGGGAAGCTGGCAGGAAGTAAGAAGTCACAATCAAGTGAGGTCATTGCTTAATGATCTGCACAGTTCTTACCTATCAGAACAGTTCTAGCAACAGAAGCTGCTGAAACTGCCATCATGAGACACTGCACTTTGTGCCACATGCCTAGCGATGGAAATTCTTATCCTATTTACAATTAATTGAGGACTATGTGTATTCCAATGTCAATGATTGCAAACTGCAATTCTCAGGTTGGTGCTTACCAAGATCATCAGTAGCAAATGGTTCAAAATTTGAAGATGTTGATCTAGTACTGCCATTGTCTCTATCATTTTGTTCAGATTCTCTGCAAGCATCTTGGTCAAAATTCTTTGCAAATGTCTCCTTAAAAAAGACATAATACAAAAATTTGGCAACGCTTTCCCATAATTAATCATCTTTTTGCAATTTCATACACTACTATTCCAGAATTTTAAAATAATTTTAAAAGACTACGCAGATCTGATTCTTTGCATGATCAACAAGATCAAGCCTCCAACTACCAGTATAAACTGAACAGAAACATATATGGAAGGTACGGCTAGAAAGAGAAGAACAGTATACTCCCTCCTACTGAAAAAACTGCTTAAAAAGAATGAGTCTAAAACTGCTCCAGGCTATGATCTTCCAGGGATGATTCAACATCATAAACCCTCTGAACTGGAAACTTTTTTGTTCCCAAACAAATCTGCTTATTTGGAATGCCATGCCATATCTGCAATATCTTGAACTGTTTCTGGTTGAAACATTTACTTCTGGAAAGCATCAAACTCTCCTGAGGATGGAATGGCACACAAGAGGCCTAGCATGGTTTGAAACAGGACAGAGTATTCTCAAGTTGTCCAAAGCTTTCATTTCCCAAATCAATGACTTCTGCACATTCCTAGGACACCTAACAAACATCTTGCTATTTCTGTATCAAGCACAATTTTGTTTCTTTGAATTTTTACTTTAAAGAGAATTCTTAAGTATTGGACAAGTAAATTCAAGTGAGTAATAATGTCAAAGCAAAATACTAAATCCATTTAGAAAGGAATCAGTATGTAATTTTAAAAAAGCTATGGCAGTCTACATTATCCTGTTATCTTTTTTAAAAAAAAGATAGATCTCTTAAAAGAATGAAGATCAAATGTTACAATAGGGACAAAAGATGTTATGAGAGTTAAGAAAAGAATTAGATGACATAGTAATTCAAACTTAACAATTCAAGCTGGTTTTAAAGATCTTCAAGTTTTATAGGGGATTTTATCTATATTTTACACAAATGTTTCAGAGTATAACTTGTCCTTTGCACTTATACAATATGTAACACAGTAAAGTGGACCATCTCAATTTAATTCAGTGAGTTTTATGCTAAAATCTAAAACAAAAAATACATTTTTATTAAGTAAGAAATCAAACTTGATCTTAAAATATCCCAAGATTCAGATAACTTACATCATCAGTGGTTGCAAGGCTTTCACTGGGAGTAAGCTCAGAGTTTGATCCTATCCAGGCATTTGGGTTCAGTTGCTTTGGACATTCTACTCTTGTATTATCTTCAGATACATGTCTGGTCACTATGTCCTGTATAAAGCAATAGTTTTTTGATAGAAATTTATTTTTCAGAAATTAAAAAGGGGAAACCTCAAATCACAATTTTCCAAGTACCTGTAAAGCATACAATGCTCTTTGCCTCAAATAATCTGTATTTAGCATCTGGAGTTCATGGAAAAGTTCAATGAGAAAATGAGGGCGAGATTCATTTTGAGATATCAAAGTAGCTACTTCAGAATAAATGGTGTCTCGTAAAGCTTCAAACATAGAAAGGTCACTGCCTGTTTCTGCAGAAAGATAGAAAGAAAGACATAAATACCCTCATTATGTTCTCTTAATATTATTTTTTTGTTAGAACAAAAGTTTTGTGGAGAAGATACAACACAGTTGTGATATGGTCACATCTTCTAGGAAGAAGGCAAATTCTTCAGCTCATGTTTGAAAGGAAATGAAATCTTCCTATTTAGTGGTTAATTCCTTGCAGAATACTACCCTAGAGTTCCCTGATCTTGGTGAGGCAGTTGCTAAAAATATGAAAAGTCCTTACATGTGAAGGGAATATACAGCATGCCAAATATGATTCAAGTTATTTTATACTTAATTTACATTCCTAAAACAAATCAATTTCTTCACAACTCTCTTTGCAGAACTAAAATTTCCAGAAAAAGTCACACCATAGACCCCTACACATAGATACTAATGACTAACCCCAATTAGATACATTGTCCCATTCACGTGAATTTTAAACACATAATTAAGTTCAGTAAGAATTCCCCAATTTAATACTGAAATCCCAACTTCATGCAGATACGTATTTTAACATACCACATTACCACAGAGTGGATTTGTAATAAGGAATGAGAGCCAAATTATTCTTGACATTTATGGACCTAATCAGTTTCTTTACTTTATGTCTGTGACATGGCTCTGAAGAAGTAGGCAGCTATCTATATTTTATGCTATATATTTTTATTCAAGATCTGAAATTATCAAGATCTCAAATTGTTGATTTTATTTGCCCTTGAATTCTGGTTAAGTTCAATTTTACAGACATCCAATGATGAATTTTGGCAACTATAATTCTTTTAAACATTAATTCATTCAGGTCCTTCATTTTTAAAATGATAAAAGTCTTAACTCTATTCTATTTGACCCACAAGCTGCATTTTCTTTAAGCTAAGACTTACTGTGTTTCCCCGAAAATAAGGCCCAGTTTTATTTTCGTTTGGATCCTGAAATAAACATTCTGGCTTATTTTGGGGGAAGTCTTATTTTTTTGACGTGCAAGAGGCGGTGAGTGTGGGGGCCGATGAGAGTGGGAGCGCAGTTACCACTGGCCCTGCCCTCTCCATATCACTGTCTGCTTGCCAGCAGCCGCAACAGGCCAAGTTCTTGGCACACCCCAGCCTCCACTCGGCCTGCCTGCTGGCCCAGCTGCTTCTGGGACACTTTTTGGCCATGGCGGGCACCATGCTGTCCAAGTAGCTGCCCATGCTATTGCTTACGGGAGCTTTTCACTCTTCTGGAAGGGCATGCTAAAAGATTGACCCTGATTGAGCCTCCCTGGGGCAGAACCTCCAGCCCGGCACTTGCAAAGGTCTCAGGGGGGAAAGCCCCTTTACACAACCCAGCCTCTCTTTCAGGAGGGCAAGGAGCCCCCTCCCACCATGCAATCAGCTGGTTGAGAATCTGGCAATCGTAGGAACCGCTCCCCGGCTGGACACAGAACTCCAGCTGGAAGGCTCCTCTGGCTACTGAGCTCTGGGTTGCATGCCTATTCAATGCTGCAGGCACTGGGGTACAGCTACGCTGAGCTTGGTGCTCTTCAGGCCCTGGACCTGATGAGCGCTAAAGCTCTAGTGCCAGCTGTGAGTAGGGTAGCTCCAGCAGGAGGTAGTGGAGGCTGCTGGATAGCAGCTGGGGCTTGGCAGTGAATTAGACTTAGCGGAAGGTAAGGCAGCTGCAGAGCCACCACAGGCAACCAGGGGCAGTCCCATGCCTAGCGCACACAGCTGGCATGGGAGATGCAGCGCCCACGAGGGCCAAGTACCTGCAGCACCAAGTAGGTGTGGAGCCCGGTGCTCAGAAGCCCAAACACTTCCACAATGTAGGGCAGTGCCTATGGAGCACCCAAACACTTTTCACCCAGAGGGAGGCGAAGTTTCCTTGATGAAGTGAAAAGTCCATGGCAGAGGCAGAAACTATCCCAACATGCTGCCCATCTTCCAGCTTACCGGGAGAAGCAACGTGCAGCTTCTCCCAGTAAAGAGAATTGATGTTGTCCCTTTCAAGTGATCAAATCTCTCTCTCTTTTTTTTTTCCTGCAGGGGTGGGGGGGAGAGAGAGAGAGAAAAACAGCAGAGGGGAACTGGGTAAGGGCACTGAGCTTCCCCCACCCAGAAGCAACATGTAGCCTCTCCTAGTAACAAGAATTGCAGGCAACACTGTTTGAACGGGACAACTGGGCACCAACTCACATTTGCCAGCAGGCACATCATTAAAACAGCATATTAAGATCCATAGCTATGTTGCATAATGTTTGGATTTTCAAAAGGTCACATAATTAGATGGTCTTAAGGTATAAATAGCTTATAATAATAAACTATCACTATTTACTACAATAGCTCATATTTTTTTGTAAGTTAGTAGCTACTCATAGCTGATGATTCAATCACAATTCAAGGAAAAACAGAAAAAAATAATTACATGCGGACTATCTCAAGAAATAGCTACATTTGCCAGATTTACTGGTATTTCTAAGATAAAAGATACTAATACCCTGCCATAAAAACCTTTCATATCTGCAGTACCTGCCTCGTGATCTTTTAGTTATACTTATTCAAGTGAGTAAGTAGATAAAAATCTTTCAGTAGTATGTAGAAGTCATCTGAAGTAATGAAAGGCATATTCAACAATTAGATAAGCAAATAAAAAATAGAAAAGTTTTAAAAATGATTGCAAGTAAGCTAAGCAGCTAGTGCATTACCTGGTGCTTGTATGCATGCATTTCTGTTAGACTGCTGCAGTATTCTCCTAGCATGTGCTGCAGGAAAGGTGCGGGTGGGAAGGACAGACAGTGATAAACACAAAATGTGTATCAGAAATAAAGGCAAGGCCTAGTGAAATAATGGGAGAATATCTACTTAGTAATAGAAATGATTTTTTAAAAACATCCCTTGGTAACCTTCTCATTGCAGGAAAGGGAAAAAAGTATCAGATTCAAAAAGCATTTTTGAAAAATACATGACTTTGCAATGGTGCCCATACACAATTCTAGTTGAAACCAGAATTTACAACAAAATTTGTTGTCAAATAAAGTAAAAAAATAAATACATTGCATTTAAATGTCATTTCAACACTAAAATTATCTCCCATAATTTCAAAAAGGAAGAAACAGATAAACATTTCTTCCTTATTGGTAAAAAGAAAAACTGGCCCTAAACCATAGTTTGTATTATAGGAATGAGCCAATCTCTAGCCCCCTGGGTCACATACTTGTTTTTTTCCCCTTTTCCATGGTAGCTATAAAATTAGATGCTTTTGCTTTGGATTTACAAGTTTTTAATGAATTATGCAAGCTATAAATTACAGTAAAGATAAAAATCATTTGGTGGGGGGGGGAGTCTTCATAAATGATACTTTACTGTCACTAGAACTAATACATGTCTCTGTTTCAGCCAAATCCTGAACAACATAGGAAGTTAATCTAAATATGGGGCTGAATAAAAAAGCAACTGTAAAGCTACAAAATGATCTAATATTTTCCAATGCCAGAAATTCTACTTTTTCTATTACTTCATAAACTGAGAAAAGGCAATAAGGAAATGAGCAATCTAGTGACTCGTCTACTTTGCAATTAATGGGACAATACATTCAAAAACATATACAGTAGTACCTTGGTACTCAACTGCTTTGAAACTCATTGAATTTCATACTCAATGCATTTCAACATGAAAATTTTGTCCTGGTGCTCATTGTTTGTTTGGTATTCAACACACAATCCAGAATTATTGATGTTGACTACCTTGTGACTCATAATATTATTCCTCATGGGAAATATTTGTTTGGTACTCATCATTTTTGGAACTCACCATACCTTTTGCAACCAATTAACAATGAGTACCGAGGTTATCACTGTATTGCTTGAAGAAGAGATCCAACAGCCACTTGAAGAGGTCTCTCAGGAAAGAGGATACAGATTCATTACTCCCAAGGTAAGACAAGAACGAATGGGTGGAAGCTTTATAAAGAAAGATCCAAGCTTCAAGTTAGGAATTTTCTGATGGTGGGAATTATTAAGCAGTGGAACACTGTCCTCTGGAGTTCTGAGTGTTCCATCATTGGAGTTTTTAAGCAAATGTTATAGACAGCCATTTTCCTGGGTAGGTTTGAGTTATCCCTCTGGAACTGAGAAAGAGTGCAGTGGAAAGTCTTGATTCTATCATAACTCTGTAATGTATCTGTAAATGTAATTCCATTCTATTTCAAATGGGTTTTAGTATGTTTTTCCCTAATTGAAGAATATATTTTCCTAAAGCAGCAAGTTAGACACTAAGTCAATTTCTGTGACCTGTTCAAGTTCATGGTTCCATTTTTTTGGGATGCAAACAATGCAGCAACTGAAGTAAATCAAAAACAGAAACAATGGGCTCTGAGGTATGTGAATAAAGAAAGACTGAGCTCACTATTATAATGTCAAATTATGGTTTTGTTATAGGGATTATGGTTTTGTTATCGGACCCCAGAGGTGAATGCAGTTCCTCAAATCTCTTAAAAGAGATTAGTCCCTCCAAAGCTGCCAATAAACCTTACTTTTTTAAACAGTAGAAAACATATTAACTAAATTTAATTAAACTAACTTGAATGAAATTTGAACTGTAATGTATCTGTAAATTTAATTCCATTCTATTTCAAATGGGTTTTAGTATGTTTTTTCCCTAACTGAAGAATATATTTTCCTAAAGCATCAAATTAGACACTAAGTCGAATTCTGTGACCTGTTCAAGTGCCATGGCAAAATCAGCCAAATTTTCTTTGGATGCAAACAATGCAGTAACTGAAGTAAATCAAAAACAAAAGCAATGGGCTCTGAGGTATGTGACCAAAGAAAGAAGACTGAGCTCACTATTATAATGTTAAATTATGGTTTTGTTGTACAGATATACAACTTCAGATTCCAGAGGTGAATGCAGTTCCTGAAATCCCTTAAGAGTCCCTCCAAAGCTGCCAATAAACCTTACTTTTTAAACTAAATTTAATTAATCTAACTTGAATGAAATTTGAACTGAAGCCATATCAAACACATCTAAATTTTGATCGAGCCTCAGATACCTTTTCAGAGTAGGTGACTCCAAAAATGCAGGCACTATTCTGAACGCTCCCAGTTTATTGTTCAGTCTGAATATGCCCTCTCACACATTATGCATGTATACCAAATATGTTTAGAACTACAACTAAATAATAGTTTTGCTCTTCAAAATGAAACTATTATACAAAGAGAAAATATGGCCCATTGTTGGGTTTGACTCCCAGTTAAGAACAAAACACTATAGAACTTTGACTGTGTCCATCTAATCCTTGAAAATACTTCACAAAAGATTAGAAGACGCTGCTAAATGTTCACTGAGAGGAGTGATCTCTGAAAAATGAGCAAAATCATTATCCAAGTCCTTCTGCCTGATTTTGAGACGTCCCCTTCAGGACAGGCTAGTCTATTCATCAAAATCCCCCAATCCTTGGTGTAGTATTTTTACAAGAGAAATTAGGTCTGTCAGTCCCATTACACATTCTTAACTGCAGATGTAGCACAAAAACACACACGCACATGCATGCATACTGGATATATATAATGCACATTTTCAAATATCTCTGTGTGTGTGTGTGTGTGTGCGTGTGTATGTATATATATGGCTAACATACATCGATGACACATTTGTGATTTGGCCCCATGAAAAAGAAAACCTAAACAATTTCCTAACACACCTAAACAGACAGCACACCACCCCAAAATCAAGGTTCCACCATGTTGGAAAACGGAAATAAACAAACAACTACCATTTCCTTAGATGTACTAATCTACGAAAAAAGAACAGATGGCAACACTGGGACCACACCATGAGTGACAGAGAAAACACACACCAACCGCTACCCCAACGCCCAATCCCACCACCACAGCAACAGATAAATTCCGTGGCGGAAACACTAATTACCAGAACCAAACGCCTGGCAGGATAAGACACATATAAAGACTTGAACTTAGCACCCTGACGTGAAAGTATTGACAGCCAATGGCTTTCAAAAACAAAATCACCAACTTGATCCACAAAACACACAAGACATAACAGAGACAGAAGACCAACAGACCTATGGAACAGTGTCTTTGCCCTACATAGAGAGGTACTACAGGAATTAAAAATCAGTAAGATACTACACAGGCATCACATCAAGACTGCCTTTCAAACAGACAAAAAAAAAAATAACAGCCATCCTGAGGAACCCAAAACAAAACTGACCGGAACAAGCATATATGAAGTTTCCCTGTACATCATGCCCGCACATAACATTGGACAGACAATAGAAGAATAAGTACCCGCCTGGATTGAAACACAAAAATGCAGTAAAAGCTGAACCACCTCCTCAACTAGTCCAACACATTGAAAAACCACAGGTCACAACATCAAACTAATGGCCACTAACCCTAGCCCACTATTAGAAAACCCCAGCCACAGAATAATCAGAGAAGCCATAAGAGATTGAAAAAAAGACCTGAAAGCATGAATAGAAGAGGATCCAGCAGACTGGCAATCAATTTGGAGGCCTGCACTCTCAAATAGAGATCTCCACACCACAAAACAAACACCTGAGAGCAACAAACAGACTCCCTCTAGATGCCTCCAACTCGAACAACCCCCCCCCACCAGGCACCCAGGTGAAACCTGGCTCCAATGGAGTAGCAAGCCGATCCTTTCACAACGAAGCCAGCTGCACTGAAAGCCTCACACAGGGACAGAGTGTATGCCAGCCGATCAAAGCCACAAAACAGACAGAAGAAACCAGGAACACCAATCATCAAACTCCAAGGTCCAGTGAACACAGACCCAGACTCCCTAGCCAAATCAGAAATAGACCAGCCTCGAATTTGAAACCAGAAGCTGTGAGGAACCACATCCATACAGAAGCCTGAGATGAGATGAGATTCTGCTGAAACGTTGCTACAACTTTAAAAACACTACAATGACGTGGGATAATACCCGAAGGAAGATGAACTGCATTCATATATATACATGTATGTATACATACATACATACATACATACATACATACATACATACATACATACATATTTGAACAGTGTACTTTTTCATTGTGTGTGTAGTGAAAAAGTGCATTATAGTATCATTATTAATCAGGAATAATTTGATTTTGGAAATTATTGCTATTTACTTGCTTTAAACATCATTTATTAAACAAATTGGTAAATGTAGCAATTAAACATAGATTATTAACATAATAATATAATCAATCATGAGCCTCGGTGGTGTAGTGGTTAGAGTGCAGTACAGCAAACTACTTCTCTTGACAGCCAGCTGCCTGCAATTTGGCAGATTGAATCCCCCCAGGCTCAAGGTTGACTCATCCTTCCAAGGTAGGTAAAATGAGGACTCAGATTGTTGGGGGCAATATGCTGACTCTGTAAACCTCTGAGAGAGGGCTGTAAAGCACTATAAAGTGGTATATAAGTCTAAGTGCTATTGCTATAACCCATTTACAAATTATTTTAGTTTTAATTTAAATATGGTTATTTGAATCCATTTGTTATATTTAAAAGGATTTTAATAGAGATTAATTTAATACTGGAATAAATAATTCCATCCATATTTTCACAACAGTATTTTTTTTTAATCTGAGGTACTCTGTACTATGTTCTGTGACTATTCTGCTAAACAGTTAGCAGTATTTGTATTATGTAACAAAAGTTTTAAAACTCAATTCCTTTTATGCAGACATGAAGAACATACGGATCCATTTATTTCAGAAGTATATCATTTAAATATTCTGAAATAAGTACCTGAAGACATTTCTGATGACCTACTATATTTAATTATTTTCTCCAATTGTTCCCGATTCCTTTTGCTGAACACTTTTGCTTGAACAAGTTCTTCTTTCCGAGTTGAAGGTCGACCATTGTTGCTCTTGTAAGGCTCACGTATACTAGAAATACTGGCACTTTCAAAACCTTTAAATAGATTTTAGTGTTACAACTTATTCTAATTCAACAAAACTGTAACATTTTAAAATGTCAATCATGTCAATCTATTAAGCAAAATAGCTTAATAGAGTCTGAATAAATTAAATCAATCAATTTAAACAATTTAATCAATTTAAATAAATGTTGAGTCAAATACCAGAAACCATAACAACTAATTAAACCACATTACAAGACAGTACTATTTCTGAACGTTAAGCACTAAAAAAATATATAAGCGTTAGCTATAAATTTTTTACAATGGAAATGTACAGTGCGTGAGAAGGCATTCATTCATATGGGCTTGTCCCATCATCTTTATATTATGTTTTAATATCACAAAGTGTATTAATAAATATAATTTATATGATAAGAATATTATTTTGAATAATATAGCAAAAATGTTATTTATTAGCATTAGGCAGCAAAAAAAGATTAGCCTTCAATATTGTAAAGTATAATCCTAGTGTTTATCATCATAGACCACTCTGCATTTAATTTGTTCACTAATTCCATAAATCCTTGACGGTCACTCCTCGAATTAGCTGGCCACAAAAATCTCAATATTATTGTAGGAAAATGATTTTAAACTATTGGCCTAATGTCTGGTTCTTTTCTTTGTGACTACTTCCAATAACAACCAATGTCTACCTCTTAAACTGGAACAATGTCATAAAGCAAAAAGTGATGACTTGTGGGTAAATAATCAAAATCTCTATAAACCTTGGGCAATGACCACGTGAAACATTTTCTGAAACATAAGGGCATCAAATTTCATGAAGAAACAAATACATTGTCACATAGTTTTGGCAAATGGACAATTATCTCTCTTCACTGACATTTCCAAAATGAAACAAAACTTGGGCAAGCATAATATTTTGCAAACGGATGTAAAATATATATTCTAGATTATTTAATAGAGTTAAGAGGACAAAGAAAAAAGTAAAAAATGCTAATATAGAGAGCAACCCAAGCACAAAACAAACCCAACTTTATATAAACAGTTGTCATACCATTAGCTCTAGGTCGTTTTTTAAACTGGGAACTACTCCTCCTCTTATTCTTGGACTTTGGTGTTTTGTCTTTTGAAGCCAGGCTGGCCTGTGCAGATGCTTTCCTGGGTTTAAATGTTTTTGTCACAGTTGTTGGATCCACTGGATCAGGCATGCTACTAAAGCTTTCCAGAGATTCTTCATCAAATTCCCTTCGCCTACTTATGTCAGGTTGATTTTTTTGATTGCTACATTGTGCATTTTGCACTGGGACTGCAAATCCAGTCCTGAGAAATGGCTGTTTCTCTTTTCTTCCTTCCTGATACTCATTTAACCAAGGTGATCTATTTTCCATCTCTTCTTCAGGCTGTCTCTGAGTTCTTAACAAAGCAGAAACATTCAGTCATAGTAGTAAAGCCAAATGTTTTCCAAGAAAAGTTAATAAGAAAAGTAAACACATAATTTAGCATAATTTTCCATTGCTACTTTGCATAAATCTCTAACAGCAGCCTTCTTTACAATGGTTCAGCATTCAATATAATTGATGTTAACAGCCTTCAGCACATAACCTTGGAAATACACATACTGGGTTCCCAAAAAGAGGTTGAATGTGTCTTCAAACAATACAAAGATATGGTAAAAGATGATAGGTTCCTGCCCCCACATTGTTCTATTTGAATCACTGATATTTTTAAAAACTTGCTATTGTCTAACAGTTACATTGATACTTAGAATAATATGATACTATCAAGAGAAACCAAAACTAAAATTATTCTATAATTTATTTTTTCAAATAGTTTGGAATTAAAACTAACAATGCTCTAACTTTTGTCTTTATGCATTAACCAGCTGGGTGAACTTTGGGGCAGCCACTCTCTCTCAGCCCAACGCAATATCACAGGGAAAATAGGAGGAAAGTGTCTTGGATATGTTCACTACCTTAAGTTATTTGTAAAAGTAATAAAAGCAGGTAAACAAATAAATAAAATTTCAACTTTATTATCAACCTCTATCATAATGGAAGCCAAGCTATTCAGTGCTCGGTTGTTTTCTACCAAGGAAGATTACCCTATCCTTCTTTATTTTAAAAATAAAAGAAAATGTGAATCACCCTATTAGATCAATTGCTGCTGAACCCAAATGGAATCAAACTGATACTCAGTACCTCTGAGTAAAAGAAATTCCTCATTTCAACAAATACTGCATCTTAAATATATCACTTATAAGTACCTCTTTCATTATCAACCTCACTGAGTTTTTAAAAGAAAAGAATACCCAAATACTTTCTTTTCACAAGCAGAATATCAAGTGTGAATTATAATGCAATGCTGCTCGCCAAGCACTAGAAGCAGATACATCATATTTGGTTTCAGATACCTTTGGTTCTCTGCTCCAGAGGTAGAATTACTTTCAAATGGCTTTGGAAATGCCATATAGTCAGCTTTTCCAGTACTGTTATGGTTTAAGGTTGGCCGATATTCACTGTTTTGAGCATTACAATTATGTGAAAAGTCCCCAGATGGGAACATCTGGCCAAAATTAATGCCTATAAAAATAAATGAGATCAGAAATAGATTAAATACATAATTCAAGTATTTTTATCACCAGAATAGAAGTAAAGTAAATAAGCGCTAAGATATTATTGGGTTTTCAAATTATGTTGCTATTTTTCTTCAGGATATTCACAATAGTTCAGATGAAATTATTTCATTTATAACCAAGCTATGTTGCCTGGCTATAAGTGATTTGAATCCTCGTATATGAGATTTGTATTATAATTTATACATTTACAAGGAAAAAAATAAACTTGAAATCAATTGTGAAGAAATATATACATATATATATTGAGGAGCAAATAGCAAAATCAATCTGTACATTAAGTGCTACTTTCTCTGGCTGTAAATAAGCTTTATGTTCAACTGAGAATGTTTTCTTTCAGATGAATAAATGCTGCAGGGAACGTATTTTACTTGTAGTTGATTCTAGGGTACAGTAGGAAAGTTCAGTCTTAATCCTTTATTCTATTATATAAAATTTACTAACATGTGAATCAAAAGAAAAACAGCTTTAGTTTTGTTCAGAAAACTGAATTATTCAAATAAGCATTATTAAACAAATATCATCATTTAAATTCCTTTTATTTTTTAACAATATCTCTTAATTCTTGATTACTGTAAAGCAGCAAACATGTGCTATCTTGTTCTTAATCTTTACAAATATTAATGCTTTTGAATAACAGAACATTATTTTTTAATCTTAATAGTACTGAAGAAAAATATTTAGATGCAAGCAATAAATTAAAACTGCAATCTAAGATGTCATATACTTTATTCTGCTATTAAAGAGGCAATTCTATACAACATTAACATATTTTATTCGTTAGAAGATACTTAAGAGCCAAGAATTTGCTTTGAAGAAAGAATGATATGCAACTAGGCAGTGCTTTCTGGCCATTTGTTTGCAACAAGAAAATCAGTATCATTGCTACTCCAAAATTCTGAAAATGCCTACCTGGTGGGAAAGAAGAGAAATTTGTAAATCCAGGCATATTAAATAAGTTCATTGCTTGGGAAGGGAAACTAAAGGGACAAAACACAGTTGGTGATGGATGTGGTGGTCCTCTGTTATCTTTCTCCTCTTCGGGTGTTCTGGCCTGCTGCTTTTCTTGTTGACGCATGAGATTATTTAACATTTGCTTCAACCTGTAAGTAATTATTTGTCAACAGAAAGCAATATAAGTATGGGGCAAAATATTCATTTTGGGGAAAGTAATTAAATTACATGTAATTATTGAACTTGGTCAGAATTGTGCAAACCTGTTGGCAAACACTAGTAAGCAAAAGAAAAGCAAATAACAAATATCAGTTTGCCATAAATAGCTATAAGAAAGAATAACACCAATATGTTTGTATTTAATATGTGCTTTAATCTCTATATGTGTATCTTTTAAAAACTAAATAAGGCTATTATAATTATTTCATTTTTGCTCTAGTCCCAGAAGTGCTTAATATTTTCAAATGTACAGTACCTCAGTACTGTAATAGTAGTTTATTAATTGATCACAATCTTATCAAAAAAATAAAAAAATAAAGGGTCTAATTATAGATGAAAGAAAATACCATAATAAAGTATGTATGTAGTAAATATAGTAAATAGAAGGAAATCAGCATTTAGATAAAGGATATATCATCTGTTTAATAAAGGGTTCTTTTCTCAACCTCCTTAATTATAAAGCTAACAGTTCTGATCATAATATATACATTACAGCTCAGAAGGAAGTAGGACAAGCTACAACTGAGATCCCAGCAGGTTATCTTTCAAGTAGGGAAGTTAAACATTTATGCCTATATAGTTGACTTCTTCAAGTGAGATAGCTGTTGTAAGGCCTCACATTTAGGACTATTTTTTCCCCTGAATATTTTCAAAATAGGGGTCAAAGTACCTGGGCAATTATAATTAAATAATTATATAATCTTTTTAGCACCTTTACCAAGCTTCTTTTAAAATGATTTATCCACAAACCTATGTTTGCAATTTCCTATTTACTATTCCCAAATAGTAAAAATTCACGTTCACAAAATTCTCCATTTATCTGACAGTCATATTTCATGCTTTTTGCTAAATACCATCACTTTAAATTTGGTTTTATTGATGTTTAAAAAATTAAGAACACAGAAGGTATTTAACTTTCACAATAGTCTGCAAGGGCCTGCTTATTACTGTGTCATTAGAAACAATGTCATTATTTATATAAAAGGATATTAATAAATTTATCAGAGATCTTCAGCATATAAGTGCCTGAAAACTACAGGAATTCTAGAATATCGGGGACATAGAGTAAAAATCATTGGGGCTAAAATATAAACCTGTCTAACATAATTATGGGTAGGTATACTTAGAGAACCACCACCACCACCCCGTACAAACTTTCAAATGGGTGTTTGAGTAGAGAGCCTTAACCACGAATTAGAGTGTGGATTCCATGTCGAAGTTGGAAAACTTCTTCTACAAAATGTTTCTCTTCATAAAATCAAAAGGTGCAGAGAGATCTATAAAGGTGGTAAACAGTTTCTTGCTATTAGTTGTTTTGTTATGAGATGGTACAAAATGAAATAATTGTCTATTATGGGCACTCTGATCTAAATCCAGCTTGTTTCCTCCACTAAGAAATATCTTTCCATTCCCCATCTTCTATTTTGCTCAAAAGATATTTTGCATGCATTTTAGTCACAACTTCAATAAGGCTTATCAGTCTATAATTTTGGGGTCACCCTTGTGTCCTCTTTTATATATAGGAACTATAATTCCCACTGACTGGGATGACTTTATGTAGAACAGTCCTGCTAAAAATGGATCGACCAATTAATATGTGTCTTAAAAGACTTCCAGAAGTAGAAAATCTTCTCCAGGCATCTTATTAGATTTCAGAGATTGAATGAATTTAATTTCTGATACTGATACTGGAAGCCAGGGAGGAAAGTTAGAAAGGCTAGAGCAGGGGTCGCCAACCTTTTGGACCTCAGGGACCACCAAACTCGTAATTTTAGATCCCAGGGACCACTAACCAGTTCTGTGGGTGTGGCCTATTTTGTGGGTGTGGCTTGGTGATCATGTGACTGGCTGGGCATGGCTTGTATGTAAATATTATAAATATTTATATAAATATTGAATTTTTTATTAAAAAAGAGCAACTTTTTAGACAAAATCAGCCGCAAAGCAGGGCAGATTGAGCTTCACTCAAAGAATCACAGATTTCATTCATCTATCTATCTGCCCATTGTCACAGCTCAGTCTTGTCACATAAAATTTGCTTGCATAGCCAATCTTCACAAAATTAACTCACTAACACACCATGGCATGTAATAAATATATTGATTTTTTTTTTAAAAAAGAGAGCAATTTATACAACAAAATACAGCAAAGCAGGCAGACAGATTGAGTTTGCTTGCACAGGAATCACAGATTCATTCAAGACATCTATCTATTCTGCCATTGGCTTAGCTCAGTCTGTCACATAAAATTTGCTTGCAAGCAAAACTTGCTCAAAATTAACTCACAATAAACCATGCATGTAATATTGATTATTTTTAATAAAAAGAGAAACTTTTTACCCATAATCAGGCCAAAAGCAGGCAAGATTTGAGGTTGCTCACGAGAATCATTCAGTGATCTATCTATCTGCCATTGGCTAAGCTCCAGTCCCTCCAAATTTGTTTGCCCTGAGGTCTGCACTGAATTGCTTGCCAAGCCAAATCCTTCTAAGGGAGGGTCGCCTTGTGCTGAGCCGAAGAATCTAAAGACTAGCTAGAAAGCAAGAAATCACAATACCATTTCCTGCTTCCTAGCTAATCTAAATCTCCCAGCACAGCAGAACAGATGATGGTTGGAAAAAGGAAAAATAGCGATTTAGCAGGCACGTTTACCAGGTAAAGAGTGAGTGGGTGGGGAGGGTTCTTGCGGGACATATGGGCGATGCAGCCTTGTGTTTCTGCGCAGCCTGGATTAATTGATTTGTGGGGGTGCTCTGGGGGTGAGATTTCTCTGTGGCCCACCAAAATTTTCTCACAGCCCACCAGCTGGCCGTGGTCCCCCGGTTGGCGACTGCCAGGCTAGAGTATCAGTAATTTGCTTAGTCAGAAAACCCTGGTAAAAATTAGTAAACATAAAAATTTTCTTAAACTGAAGCTGTAACAGAAATATAGAATTGAACTTTAAGTTCGTTCAATAAATTGATACAATATTCCAGAAGAAAAGTGAATTTCTTCCTTTTGTTAAAAACTTCAGATCTGACCATATTTTAGTAGTTCAGGAAGCTTTTTTTAGGTTATCAGTTTCTTTTAATCATGCTTAATTTTTAACATTTTAACACAGTCTTTTATGGCAGGGTATTCCTGGCCCTGGCGCACTGCTGTCTTCAGTAACTTACTGGTAACATAAATAGAATCAAACCAATTTGAACGTATTACTGGTTAGTTTCTAGTTTCTCATAGGAAGTTCATCTGTTAACAATTTCCAAGACAGATTGGTATATTGGATCAGGATTTTATCTGGATCTTGGATATATGAGGAAACCTAGTATCCAGCTTGGCTCAATTGAGTTTCTGTTCTATTGCATTTCAAAATTAGTTACTACTATTACTATTGCTAGAATGCACCTCAGTAAAGTATATTTTTGCACTGTTTCCAAAATTTTCGTACTTTCTTTTTCAGTAGTTTTCACATACAGAAATTTAATGAGTCAAGAATTTTCTTAGGTTCCTCAAAAATAACTAAATGCACATATTTGTATTAGCTGCTATTTCTGAAAGGGTGTAAAGTTAAAGTGGATACCTTTGAACATTATTTTGTTGCCAGGTCAGCTGTGCATAGCACTGATTTAATTGGTGCATTATAAGGTGTACTTGTGGTGAAGCAACATTACCAGGCATCACACTATAAGGGCCAGTAAGCAAGGTCTGCAGTAAACAAGAGAGCATCTGCAAAGAAAAATGTAGAGTATTTTTAAAGACTTTTTTAAAGAATGCAGTAGGTCTGATATATATTGGCCACTATCATAATTATTTTTCCAGGAGCAGAATCTTAATCCAAAAGTTCTCCCACACTACATGAAGTCTGGCAGAAAATCTCTCAATTAGTCCTATTGCTCAGAGCTCCATAATGTCTGGATTTGCTTTCAGTTTATTAAATCTTAATCAATTCTAGCTCCTGATTAAAACTGAGCAAGAAAAATCCAAACAGTTCATAAATTATTTAAGGTATATCACTGAAATCCTAACCATCTCAAAAATCTTTGGGCATAATTTTGCAAAATCTTTTGGCATAATTTTCAGAAAGGTGTTTTAAAATGGATAAAATACCACATAATAGCTCTCCAAAGGGAGACAAGTGCTATTTGCTACAATACTCATTTACAGATTCCTATTTTAAGATCTTGTGGAGAAAGACAAGAAACACAACTGGATTTAAAAAAAAAAAAACTCTCATGTAGATGAGCAGGAATAGATTGGATCTACACTGAAACATTTTAGGACTGTCAAAATAAGCCAAATTCACAATCTGGATTTTTTTTTTATCCATACTGTGGAAAGTTCTTTTAAAAATATTTTTACAATATACCTGTTGGTCCTGCATTAAAGTCTGACAAACACTGACACTGAATTCAAGATGCTTCTTTAATTGGTTAATTTGCTCTTGCCATTGTTCTTTCTCTTCCACATAAGAAAGTTCAGACATCCAGCGATGATTTTCCTGCCGTCGCATGCTGATGTTCTGTTGCTGCCTTGCTTTTGCTAGAGGACGGTAGTTTCCATCTGCTGAAAGAGGACGAGGATTCTTCCAGCTAAGAATGTTACAAAAAGGCATTATTATTCTTGAAAATAATCTCCTGGTATAATCAATTCACCAAATAAAAATGCAACAGATGTAAAAATTCAGAAACCTCATTTGGAGAAAAACACATTTCCTCTTTCATACTGTTTTACAAGTATGGTATCTTCATCACATGTGTATAACCAGTACTCCTTTTCTTGCTTAGAGAAGGAATTGCTTATCTTTGGATATATATTGGTAAATATCTTGTGCAAACTGAACTTGTGCAAACTGAACTGAAACATCCCAAAGTACATTTATTTTATTCTTAGAAGTTACTGGGTTTTAGTTGCTGAAACCTGAACAGCTGAATGATAAACTGATAAAGGAAATACTGAGGTCCTTGGTGTGCTCTGAGTTGGTTGTTTTCCTGCAGATGTTTCATTATCACAGAAAGTTGTTGTAGACCCCCAGACAGCATACATACCTAATGCTCCTGCCTCCTATTTGTGCACAACAACCTGTGAAGTGGATTGGGATGAAGAACAGTCATTCAACTAACCTCTCTTTAACTTCTTCTGCACAATATGAGATTTGATCTACATTATTGGAACACATGGGCATTTCATTGGAACTACAATCTTGTTCTTCCTCTTCCTCTTCTGCTTGAGCCAGCCCATCAGAAAAGTATACTTCATCACCTTCATCTTCATCAAGTGCACACTGTGTAGATCCTCCCCATGTTGCCATTGTCCTAGCATTAGAAATTTTAAAAGTTATGCTAAAGTATAATAAAAGTGAAATTAAGTCATACAGACCTAAAACATGACTTCTAGTTTGTTCCTTATCGGAGCGAAATCCATGATCGTGCGCCGTTTCGCCTGAGCTCACTTGCTGGAGGGTCCCTATCGAGAGCAGAACCACCCTTCACCCTGGTGAAGAAGGGGGTAATCGCCTGGTGGGTCAAGGGAAGTCGCAACTCCCCTCCCTTACAGGAAAATCCCTCCCAGAGGCAAGCTGCAACGGTGGTCCTAAAATGACCACCACGAAGACAAAGAACATTCTGGGAAACTAAGTTTTGTGCTGGAACAGAGAAGTAGCGAGCTGAGTGTGAACCAGGGCTTTTGAGGTATCCCGGTATTGAAATAAAGGGCTATCTTGGAGGGAAGTGTGTGGAAGCAGCAACCAGAGAAAGTGAGAAAGAAACTGGATCTTATAAAACTTGGATTGGATTAATTTGGAGGAGAAAATTTAAAGGAAAATACTTTAACACAACAAAGGAGAAATTAAACTGGATAACTATTGAATTATGGGCACTTAAAAAAGCCATTAAATTAAGAACATGCTGAAATTGAAGTTGGTGCTGAACAAAAAAAAAGGATAATTGCTAATGATTGAACATTAGCAAACTTAATAAAAGTATCTATATTCAAATAAAGAAAGCTAAAGGTAAAAAGACTCAAGAGCGCCACAAACTTCAGTATGTTTTAAAAAAAATGCTGGTCTTCTCAAGAGTTTGGACTTTGGGGAACTTAAAAGCCCAAATAAAAGAAACTTTATTATTGTTATGGAACCATCCGAACAAAAGACTCAAGAGTATGGATTGTTGAAAATAAATTTCAAAAGATATTGGCTGAAATAATACACTGGGCTCTGGATTGAATATCTCTATTAACAGAAGGAGGATTTTAACTATTAAGGAAGAGGAAAGAAATA